>CM067363.1:27157036-27272036 GCA_034401795.1 Chaetoderma sp. LZ-2023a | reverse complement strand
GCGCGTTTGTATCAATTGTAACTCTTTTATCCATGCTTTTAGCTGAATCTCAAATTCACCCTAGAAATCTAGGCATGCTGTTGAATATTTTCAAACTAATTAAACTTGGTGTTGTTCCCGCCTATGACGAAGTATTTCAAAAAAAATATACAACGAAATGTTTATTGAAATGTAAGTTCACTAAAAGACAGAATTCAACAGTTACACTCGGAACCGTGTCACTCTTTTGACGGACCTACATCACTTCATCGCGACGTCGTCTAACAAGTGACGTATTTTGATTATGACGTCAGATACGCGAGTACCAGAGTGGGTCCCTCAATTACATATGCTAGAAAGAATAAATTAGATAACAAGGTTACCTGCTTTATTTCTACAGGGATGGTGACAAGGGAAACATATTAGACAATTTACTGTCACGGATGGAGCAGTACGCCAACAATCTCGAGACCCTTGTGGAGGAGAGAACGGCTGACTATCTGGAGCAGAAACAGAAAGCTGAAGATCTGCTATACAACATGCTTCCCAAGTAAGTAACATTTCAACACTTTAACCTTTGATCCCCCGAATTTGTTCAAGAAAATTTCAATTTTCTCATAAAAATGTCCATTTGCAGACAAAGAGAAGACTATTTTTGAAAATCTTTCACTGGAATGACTGGCTCGGCCTAGACGTAAAGAAATGGAATGCATATTAGCATATGACGATTTCCTTAAGCATAAATTAATATAATTTTTTCAGTTGTGAATTTAAATTAGGGACTCGTGCCTCTATTTCAATTTCAGAACTTAGAAAAGTAATTTATATGGAATAAAATCATCATATGTCAAGATTTATTTCGTTTCATTAAATCTATATACACTATTTAAATGCTTTTATAGTAAACAATTTTAACGATTTTATTTTCAAGCATTTTGGTGTGAAGGTGCACCTTTAATAGAATTTGGTGATTGAATGTTCATTTGCAGGCCAGGAGAATACCAGTTTTTAATATGTACCACTGGAATGACTGACTCGTTTATCAAGCCAGTGATTCCAATGATACATTTTCAAAGATAGCCTTCGGGGTGGAGGGTGGGGGTGGTGGTGGTGGTCGCTGGGACGGTTTTAGAGGACTACGCCATAACAGGGTAAACGACTATTCATAGACTATTCTAAGACTATTCTAAGACTATTCTAAGACTATTCTAAGACTATTCTAAGACCAGTCAAAGATTATTCTAAGACTATTCTAAGACTCCCAAGATACTAAGCCTATTCTACAGCAAAATATTTTAAAGACTAATCTAAGACTATTCTAACTACTGTTGGGTTCCAATAGGCCATCAAACGCATGCGCATTGGTATTTGAATCCAGATAGACTCCAATAGCATCTAAATTGCAGTCCTTCAATGCCATTTACGCAGGATCGTACATAACTATATATGAAAAAAATGAATGATTCTTTTACCAATGTCATGATAAACTTGAAGTGTTACCCGGACACTAAAGCATAATACCCGTTTCTCATCTCTGGTTAGATGAAAACCAACACGATCTCATAATTGTTAATTAGGTGTTATAATATGCCACTCAAAAACTATGTTATACATTTTAAGCTTTGCATCATGTCGCTAAAGAAAGGGTATTTATGATTCAATAACTGATGTATCTAAATGTTCGTACATCTCTTCAGTCAACAGAGGTTGCCATTACTTACTTTTCACCCACTCAGAATAAACCTAGAATGTCTGCCACGATATACATGCTCGATCATAGTGGCACCATCTGAAGTTTGACAATATGGTACAAGTTGTTGAATATTTTTAGACTGATCTGACTGGAAGCTGCTGCTGTCTTAGCTCAGATAATGTAGCAGCAGCAGCTTCCAATCAAATTCATTTCAAAATATTTAACATGATAATTACTACATAATAATGAATGTGTTGTAGTGATACCTAGACGACGTCCCGCTTGAAGAAACAAAATGGCGGTAACCACTGCTCAACATCAACGTGATGTCAACCCTTTCACTGACAAATCCCTGAAAGATCTATATTATTTGCATGTTAAAACTTATTATGTTGTATATTTTGAAATTAGTTTGACTGAAAGCCCGAGACAGCAACGGCTTCCAGTCGAATTAATTTCAAAATATTCAACGGTTTTCCTGTATGGTTGCGTTGAAAATGAGATCTGGGGAACTCATCAGTGAAAGAGTTAAAAAGCAAATCATTGTTAGACAGATACAGTAATGCCTTATGAAGTTAATGATGTTGGAATCTGGATTACCATATTCTAACAGCACAATACAGCATATCTGATGAGATTAATATCCCTGGCGGTTACGCTTACTGTAGCTTATCAGAGTCCAATTATAACGAGACCATAAACACAGCGTGGCAGCGCGCGAACACGCATCAGTTCATATAGATGATTCTTGAATCTGACAACCTAGCCATCCAGTCATCCGGCTGATACCAGAGGCCATGTAAAAGGATGCGTAATTAACTTTTCCAGTGTACCCACCCATCATATGACGTCATAATGAACTGCGCGATGTGTAAAATGACATCATAATGAATGACGTCATGAATGACGTCGATAAGTACGTCACGAACGCGTATTTGAAGACGGTCTATGCGTTGTTGTACAAATTCGTTGCGTTTACTATTTAATAAATATTCTGTTGAATATTTTGAAACTAATTTGACTGGGCCCTGTTGCTGCCATAGGCAACAACAGCACCCAGTCAAATTACTTCCAAAATATTCAACAGCTTCCCTGTATAGTTTTCAGGAAATTGATAGCTAGGACATTCGGGGATCGATCAATCCCAACACGGCGAGGTGTGGGTGGAGCTTAGCTAGTGATGGGCGGGGCATAGCTAAAAATGGAAAGGTCCATTAACCGCTCTTGTCCCAACTTAACCCTTTGATGGTCAAACTGACCAAAAATCAACTGTGCAGTGGTCGTCAGTCATATCTATTTCATAGGCCTAGGGAAGAGTACTTTTGAATATTTACCACTAGAACAGAGCCAGTCATTCTAGTGATAAATTTACAAATTTTTCTCTTCTGCCGGCCTGCAGATAGACACTGGCTAAGTAAAAATTTTAAACTTCTTTACTATTATTACCCCTTTAATGGTCAAGCCGGCGAAAATATGTTCCGTGATAAATTTATTTTAAGTCTTCTAAAATCAAAATATCTTGAAGAATATTGACCATCAAACTGTTTAATTGCTATATCAAGTAATATGTTGAGTGCTTTGAGGTGCTATTGACACAAAAGGTGTTAATCATGTATAGTTTGGGCACTCGCTCAGTAAATGTAGACTCGTATAGATGCGAAATAAATAGCAGTAGCTTTTCATTGATATATTTGATTCAGCTAGTTTGTGTGCGTCTTACATTACACGCACGAAGTTATGTCAGTGTTGCGCTTATTTGCTTTTGCTCAATGATCTTGAGATACGGGGAGCAAAATATGTAGTTTGTCGAGCGACAGTCATATTTCATTGTGGCCGCGAACTTAAGGACCCTGCGTGTCTATATGCGAAACCCTGCCTTGCGATCAGTAGGGAAAATGCTTCTAAACGTTTTGCTAAATCTGCAAACTATTGACATTCTGCTGTTTTCGCATTAATTACATCATATACTATACACATCGAAAAAAGCCGATTTTGCACGCGCAGAGCGCTCTGGAATGTTTTCCCTGCTGAGCGCAAAACTGCATCCAAGTTTACTTCCAAGAACATTTACTAGTCCAGAAACACGAAACGAACAATCAGCAGAAAGAAAATTGTGTTGAAAACACGGCACTGTACCAATGGCATACCATGTATTCAATGATTGATCTGTCAGCCCTGGGTGTGCCAGCTTCTAAGGCATGCTAGATGCTGGTATAGTGTTAGACTGGTGGATTGAATAGCGCATCAAATGTAGGCATATTTGTCCGTAACTCGTTTCCTGACGAAGCCGGCCAAAACCGACCTCTGTTGTGGTCTTGAGGAATGCCCCCATCTACATGCCAAAAGAAGACTGTCTGTGGAAATTTACAACGGGAATGACTAGCTCGGTAATCGAGCCAGTCATTCCAGTGGTAATTTAAAAAAAAGAAGTCTTCTCCTGGCCTGTAAATGAACATTCAGTAAGCAAACAAGATGCAATTCTTTACCAAATTCAGCCGTAAAAGAGTTAAATTGCGCAAGATATTGCTGATTATCGATGTAATGTGAATAAAAGATTTTATGCATATATATATATTGAATTAAATATACAAATAACAAAATATGCACATTTTTTAACCTGCATTGAAGACCTTTTTCACGACCACTACGAAATGAATACCAACAACATGAGCAACACCAACAAGAACACCACCAACAAGAACACCAACAACACGAACAAGATCAACACTTACAACATCTGCAACAACAACAACTACTACAACATCAACTACTACTGCAATGACAACAACTCCAACAAAATCAACGGCAACAGCAACGACGACGACAACTACAACCAACACGAACAAGAATAACAACAACAACAACAACAACAACAAAAGCAGCAACAAAACCAGCAACAACAACAGCGGCAGCAGCAGCAGCAACAACAGCAACAACACTACTTACTACAACAACAACAACAACAACAACAACAACAACAACAACAACAACAACAACAGCAGCAGCAGCAATATCGAAACATATATATGTGTATATTGTATTCGACAAGAAAAATTGTAGGTATAATGTATACTAGCTACTACTCCATGTAACTACTACGTATATATCCCCCGTATGTGGGCTGGGTGTAAATAAATCATTTCATTTCATGTCATTTCATGTCATTATCACTATGCTATTTATGCATGTTTCCTAACTCTGGAATCTAGTTATTGGGCCAACACCGGAGTATTGCATGCACGATATTTTCCTATTATGCTAGACACTGTTCGGTTGATAGCGACAATACTTTCTCAATACATACCGTCGATAACCTGGAGATTATAACAGGGGATTCCAGATTCTCAGTCAATAATATGACGTCATAATCAAATACGTGACGTTTAGGATGACACCAGGGATGCTTAATTGATGACTGACTAAGCGTTGTTGTACGAATTGTATATCTTTTCTATTTAATATACATACTGTTGAATATTTTGAAATTAATTTGACTAGTCGCTGTTGCTGCCTTAGGCAGCATCAGCACCCAGTCAAATTAGTTTCAAAGTATCCAACAGCTTACGTGTATAGTTTTCTGGAAATTGATAGTCGATCCCAACACGGGCGACTTGTGGGTGGAGCTTACCTAAAGATGGGACGGAGCATAGCTAAAATTGGATTCATCCAATGAATTAACGGTAGTGTCTCTATTTCGAAATTCACAACATTGCGTCAACACGATTCGGTATAATATATTCAGAACATTTATTGGTACACGAGAATGTTAATGCATCTGGCGTTGTCGTCGCTATAAGCAAATGTGATAACAATCAGGACCAGGACCAATCTAATAATAGAACCTAATGCGAAGTGTTGCATGAACCCAATCACGACTTGGTCAATAAATGCACGAACCAACCAGCTGTGTCGTCTTCTGGCACCTGCTCACGCATATAGCAATTAATCTTGCCAGAAACCATGCACAGATTAGGACGAGTTTACGTGTATTCGATCTTGGAAAACCCCGGAATTTATTTCCGTGTGAATCGGCCATTCTATTATGCATAACGATGGCGGACGTATGCCAAATTGATTATCAATAATAATATGCAGCCATATGGTAAGATTACTTAATCTTTGGGTAAGCTCTCGAGATTACGATTATGTCATTGTAATATGGATTTAACTCGCCTTGTGTCAACATAACAGTGTTTATCTTCTCTGCAGTGGTCTTGAATATAGTATGGTCCAAATATTCCGATATTCGAATGTTCATTCAAATAGACCAATATGAACGCATATTCGCATAGCATATGAATATTCAAACATTTATTTAAAAAATTACAAAATTGTCTTAAAGGTGCACATTCACAGCATAATACTTGAAATTAAAAGTTTTTAGGTGCTTAAATTATATGCCTAGATCTACTGAAACGGAATAAATCTTATTATATGATGATGTTATTCCAAATAAATTACTATAACTTTCTTTAAGTTGTGAAATTGAAATTAAATTAGAGGCACGAGTCCCTATTTAAAACTCACAACGAAAAAGATATATTATTTTATACATAACGAACTCCTCATATGTTAAGAGTTATTTAGTTTCATTACATCTAAGAACACAACTTAAGTCTCTAAAAGTATAAAATCTTAACAGATTTATCTTCAAATATTTTGCTGTGACTGCACCTGTGACTGCGAACCAAGATTTCGGTTGCACACTGTCTGCCAAAACGTAGTTAGGTCTGACCAACTTGAAACCTTGTCAACATTTATATCCTATATTGACTTGATTTAGTATTAATATTAACCCTTTCGTGACTAAATCTGGTCCTGAAAAGTAAAATATTTGCTTATTGAATAATTATTCGAAAGGCTAAGAGAAGACCATTTAAAAAAAATTTACCACTGGAATAACTGGCTCGGTTAACTTTAAAAATAGTATTCTCCCGGTCTGGGAATCGGCATTCCTCAGGATCACTGACGAGGCCGGTTCTGGCCGGATTCGTCATGAAACGGTTGAATTGGACCCATCCAATGGGTTTAGGGACACCCATGACATGTATAGGATTTTGCATTATGGATACCTACAGTTTGTATAAGATCACCACTATACTTGCATTTGACATTACCCCAGGACCCCGAAAATGTCTGTTGATTTTTTGGGTCAAAGGTTCAAGGTGACCCCTTGACTTCAATGTTCAAGGTCGCCCCATACGGTCAAAGTTACCAGTCTTATTTTTGCCAGAAACGAACGCCTGTTGGCCTGAATATTCCAGTGGAATATTAGAAGTGATCCAGGGAACACGTTATGATCAAAAGCCATCACTTGAGGATCAAGGTCATCCTTGTTAGGAAAATGTTCAAACTGCGACTTGCACCCATAGCATTTAAACCAAAGAAACATGTTGACTTTGGGGGTCAAATGTCACGGTCATTTCATAGTGTCGAGGGAACCATATATGTGATCAAAGTTAGAAGTTTCAATTTTAGTAGAAATGAACTCTCTTTCAGACATCATAAATCACGCAAGTCCAATGATCAAATTAGAAGATACTGTATAATATATAGTGGGGTGCCCAGACAAAAGTGTATACCCTTGATACAGGGAGCAGTTGAAAACAAAAATGTATTTTTTCAATGTGGCCGCCAAAATGGCTTTTCATCCGATCGACTGGAACGTTAATCACGTCCTAGATTCTATAATTAAGTTTTAGATGCGCCCTGCCCATCTCTAACTAAGCTCCACCCACGCTTCGCCCGTCTTGAGGTCGTTCAAACCATGAATTCCTTGACTATCAATTTCCAGAAAATTATACAGGTAAGCTGTGGCAGCAACAGCGCCCAGTCGAATTAGTTTCAAAATATTCAACATAATTATAGCATAGTAAACACATACAATTCTTACAAACTAGCGGACTATTCCAGGGTTATGTCGGACTATTTCTGTCAATTATGATTGTGGATTGTGACTCTAGATTGTGACGTTAACCTATATGTGACGTAGTAGGTTATGACGACTTATGATGATCGATTAACGGGATTCATCCATTTAATATTGGATCACTATATTAGTTTTCGAGAAATCTGTTTTTTCTTTGCCCAAGAGGTCTCCGATATAGGAAATATAGGAAGTATCAAAATACAACTTGACGGACAATCCAAGGTTTATGACGGACTATTTATGTCAGTCAAGATTGTGAATTGTGACACTGGATTGGAATGTGATCCTATATATGGCGTAGTTGATTAAGACGGCATATTATTGACTTAAGAACTGGATCCCTCCATTACCTATAGTCAATATAAGCTCTAGAATAGTTTGAAAGTTATATAGAGAATCTGGAACGAGGTCACTTTTCATATCACTATTATGGACCGAGTTGAAACGTATCAATTTTCACGCGCTTTAGCGAGTGCAAAATTGATAATTTTCAACGAGGTTCATATTAGTGATATGAAAAGTGACCGAGTTTGAGATTTTATTTATCATATAAACCGTAATTTTGAAATATTTGCCAATAGTTGCTGATGTGACTTTTATCTGATTTCTCATTGTTGATTTTCGTGAAATCGATACCGCCTCTCTGACGCACCACTACTTGATAACAGATACTGAATGCGCAGCAAAATATAGTGACAAACACAAAATCTGGCAATGTCAGCCGTAAACTACACTTTTCTTCTAAGACTATCGCAGAGCCACGGCCATCAATCGTTGCTTCGCTGCCGACTGATAAACTGTCAAACGATGACATTTTGCGATGACGTTTCATGAATGACAAATCGTAGTAAACAAATCGTAGTAAAACGCACCGCGTAGTAATCCCTACGCGCCACGCTCACATCACTCGATGTTTTAATTGGTCGATTTAAATAGGTTGCGCACCCAACAGCCAATGAAAATACTCCGTTGAATATGGCACGTGTGCTCATATCGAAAAAATATGGAACGGGCTAGAAGGCTTGTTTATATGATAAATAAAGGTATATACGGGCCATACTATATAAATCTATTCCAGCACATGTACAATGTGGCCGGGGATTAGGTAGATATGGGCGTGGCATATCTAATAAATCCATCCCATGATATCAACATTGACTGTTTAACCAGAATTCACACCCTCGTTCAATGTATCCATTATTAACCGTGTATCCTATTTACTTAAGAAACATTCAGATGGATTCTATTATCTATAAGATATGAAGCCGCGTGACAGTATTCTCGCCTACATATTGTCCTATATAATAGGCAACCCATTCTCGATACAGAAGGGACACAAAATTATATTGCAAATTAAAGTACTTTCACAATCTGTCGACGATCTTTATTCAGAAAGAAAACACGTTCAAGATGTAACTGTCAGGTTTCCATTTGCGGATATTAGTCTGCAAGTCATCCGTTCAAAGCCGTCACCCGCCCACTTTCCAATGTGTTCCCACTGTTGATAAAGTTAGCGAAACCGTATCACTGCCACCGGGGCAAGTCTCCAGCTTTGTATTCCTGCTTTTTTCCGTTCAACGACCGCTGATGAGCAAATAGTGGCATGCCACTGAACGACACATCATCTTTCATCAGTCTTCGTGTAAGGAACACATCATTTTCTGTCGCAGCCAAATGTTGAATGATAATGAATTTTTCTGCCTCGATATTCAATCATTCTACATTGGTGCATCTTCATCAATCACCATCAATCCGCTGCTTATCCGTACATGATTGTGGACTTACTTAATCTTTCGAAGTTTCAATGCTTCAGCGTTTCTTTTCTAATAGTCGGTTTAGTCCATCAAACATGACACCCATCACCCACCCCACCCACCCACTAACACCCACACACGCCCCCTTCCACCCCCACCCCCGTATATATAACATTACACGAAATATGTCGAATGTCTTTAGCCATTTAATGGATGAATTTGATCTAGAAAATAAAAATATTTGCGTTTTAAATGTCCATATGCTGGCCAAAGAAGACTATTTTTTGCAAATTTACCGCTGGAATGACTGGCTCGGTAACCGAGCCAATCATTCCAGTGGTAAATTTACAAAAATTGTATTCTCTTGATGAGCACATACACATTCATCAGGACTACTGCAGACACCGGCCGTGAATGGTATATAAAGTCACTTGGATTGAAGCTGTTGGTTCCTAACGTAACAGCGGCGTCCGGTCAAAGTAAATTCACTGTATTATTAAATGTACTCATATGATTACAAAATAGCTCAGGTAGTGGGATCTAAAGGTTGGCGGCGTTTAATTTTTGGGGCAACCAGTAACCATATTGGAATGAATTTTGCTGTAAGTGAAGTTGCTACAATAAGAGCGATCATTATCGTCGCCGTCGTCGTCGTCGTCGTTGTCGTTGTTGTTAATATTTCTATAGCTAAAAGTACCCAAATTGCGTTTCTCAATTTCGGTGTTCAAGCTAACTGAGGTATCCGCTTTATCGATCATTCATATGACGTCATAATCAACAACGTCACATGTAGGTTGATGTCATAATCAATTAGGTCATGAGTGACTAGATTTAGTCCGTCTTAAACGCTTAATAGCCGATTAAGTTGTATGAATGGTATGTCTTTACTATTTAATAAACCTTATGTTGCAAATTTTGAAATTAATTTTAACATAGGCATAGGCAGCAACATCGCCCAGTCAAATTAGTTTCAAAATATTCCACAGCATACCCGCATTGGGTTCCGAAAATTAAGATTCAGGGAATGCCGTGATCGATTGATCCCAACACGGACACAGCGTGGGTTGAACTTAGCTAGAGATCGGCCACAGCTTAAATCGAATTCAACCACGGCGCCATACATTGAGGACGATGATGTTGTAAGATATTGGTGTCTAAGAAAATAATATCTTTAAAAAGAATGATTTTCATCTTCACCATCAACACCTACATCAGCAGAACAGTTCTTACTCCAACGGCGTCAAAAGATCTTTTGGAATGTAATGCAATCGTTGGTGTAATTAACGAGCGCGAAGATTTTTTTCCCTTTATGAAATCGATGGTCTCGCGATTGAATCTGCGTGCACGAGGAAATTAGGTGTTGGATTGCTGTTTTCGCTGCCACCCACGACTTTCGGTTGAACAGTTACATCAGAGAACGGCACGGGGGATAATTGCTTTGTGCTGCTACTGCAGTTCCGGCCAAACACCGGTATCTCTAAGGTGCGTGTTTCCATGGTTACATCCCGTGGCAATGATTTAACAGAGATACGATGTGATGTAGGATGTTAATCACTGGAAAAGAAAACATCAAAGACTGGTGTGCCCGTGAGTTGGTGCTTGTTATGGTAGCAACAGTTTCCTGTCGAATTGTTTGAAAATGTTCAATAGCTTCTCCGGGGTTCTTATCTTATAATAGGGGGTCCTATTTCTAGCTGCCTGTCCATTTATAGCTAAGCTCTGCCCACTGTCTATAAGTGTTAGACTATTTTTTTTAACATTTTGAACTTTCCAGTTCTAGAATTTCAGATTCAAAGTAATTATGCATGTAAGCCGTTGACAATTTTGTAACTAATTTGACTTGGAGCTATTGGTGGCTATCGCGGCAACAGCTCGCAGTCAAATTCGTTTCAAAATATTCAACAGCATGTTTATTAAATTCAAATTAATTAAAGATATGGAATTTATACACTCTCGTGACAGACTTCGATTATCGCAACGGGGCTAAGATATTTTGATTGTGACGTCATCTAACGTGTTATATAGTTGGTTATGACGTCATGCATTTCAGTGTCGGAATACATCCCTATTTTGTTCAATGCCAGCATCGGCTCATCCTCTTGAAAATAAACTCATCGGAGACAGGTTTTTTTCACAACCATATTGCTTTCACAAATCAGGCCGGGCATCAGATGTCACCCACTATGGTATTCCCGATAATGTCATACCATCGCATTCAATGTCTCTGAGTCGTGACTAATCCCTGCCATACGATCCGGAAGGATGATTGCTTCGTGACATGTTTGATTGGCAATGCTTTCACGAGACGTAGTCAACAATCATCTATACCGCACAGCTAAAAAAATACCAAAAACTATATAAAAATTCCCTGTCAATACAATTATTTTGAGCACGATCTAAGAAATGCGTTGATGGATATTTGGAACTTAAATTGGATTGGAAGACATTGCTTCCTTAGGCAGCAATGTCTTCCAATTCAATTATCTTCAGAACGTTCAACGGTATGTTTCATGTTGTGTGTTGGAAACATGTGACGTTATTTCTGAGCTGTATTCTATCATTATGGTAGAACTCACATATTCCTATACAAGATAAATGTGTGGACATGGGTAGGGAATTCTTTAAAGAAACATCATCTATTGACTACAAAAGCAGCTATATGCTCTAATTAGCACACCACACGTGAACTACCACGCACATTAATTAATATCGATTTCCTTTTCAGATCGATAGCTGACCAGTTGATTCGAGGAGAAGCGATTGTGGCAGAATCATTTGATTACGTGTCGATATATTTCAGCGATATCTGTGGTTTCACCGCTATGTCTTCTGAGAGCACGCCGTATGAGGTGAGAGAACTGGAGAAAGTGCCTGGTTATGATACAATGACATTCTCTTCCTGCTCATATTCCTGCTACTACTCCGCCTCCTCCTTCCTCCCCTCATCACCCCTTCCTTTCTCCCACTCACCCCATTCCTCCTCCACCTCATTCCCCACCCCCTCTTCCTCCTCCACCTTCCTTCCCTTCTCCCCCTCGCCCTACCTCCTCCTCCCCTCATCATCCCTTCCCTTCCCCCCTCACCCCATTCCTCCTACACCTTCCCCGTACCCCTCCTCCTCCTCATCCTCCTCCACATTCCTTCCCTTCTGCCCCTCGTGGCATTCCTCCTCATCACCCCCCTCCTCATCGTCCCCTCCTCTTCTTCCTCCCCCCCCCCCCCTCATCATCATTATCTTCCCCGCCTCCTCACCCCGCATCCTCCTCTCCTCAGTTCTTTCTACTTTCCCTTCTACCCCTCTCTCCTTCCACCTCCTTCTCACCTGCTCCTCCTCTTCCCTCGCCTCCCCATCCCCTCCTCCTGCCCCACCTCACCCTCTTCCTTCTACCATCCCATAAACCCATCCCCTCTCCGCCGCCTCTCGCATCCACTCCCCACCTTCCACTCTGCGTCGTCCCCTAAGCCTCGTCCGCATTCGCCGCTCCCACTTCGCCTCCTCATCCTCCCCTCCTCAACATCATCATCGACGTCGTCATCGTTGTCTAAAGGTATACTGAGTTATTTTGTCGGTGGGATGGGAGAAAGCTATATACACAATCTATTCCAGTAAACGGTTATCTCCCCTGCACTAAGCAATATACTCTTAAGGCGTCATTCGACAGATTGCTGTATAGTTAAGAGGATGGTGGCCCGTTGAAAGCGACATGTCATTTGTGTAATTTTCTGTTTAATCCACACATTCGAATACACGTGATATGATTCTCTTGCAGGTTGTGGCTTTGTTGAATGATTTGTATACAACATTCGATTCAACTTTAGAAAACTTTGATGTTTATAAGGTATGTAAATGGAATTAACTATTTACAATTTTGAAAATACTGAACAGCATGTGCTGTTTAACCATCTGGACCTTGGCATGTTAATGTCTCATTCTGTACAGGAAAGCTGTTGCCTATTTTGAAACCGGTTTCACTGGGAGCTGTTGTGCCATATGCAGCAACAGCACCCAGTGAAATTAGTTTCCAAATATGTAATATACTATTCCTTACATCGGAAGGAATTTGTTGTTTCGGGAGTGTGTGTGTGTGCTACTGGGTTTATGCACATTATTATGTGTATATTGTCTTTCATATTTAACAAACTTACCTATAAATGGTTATTTTGAAATTATCATGTTTAAGGATCTGTTGTTCGAATTGCAGCAGGACCAGTATTCAAGATGCGTAGGAAGATGGGAATTTACATACTAACATAACATATACATCGCACGCGCTCATGTTTCTTCTTCTTCTTCTTCTTCTTCTTCTTCTTCTTATTATTATTATTACCATTATTATTCGACTGCAGGTGGAAACAATAGGTGATGCGTACATGGTAGTTTCTGGATTGCCAATTAGGAATGGAAACTTACATGCCAGGGAAATTGCCCGGATGTCTTTGGCATTACTTGATGCAGTGCTCCATTTCAAAATCGCACATCGTCCAAATGTCCAATTGAAACTTAGAATAGGCCTGCATACAGGTAATGACGACGGCAGTGGTGATGATGATGATGATGATGATGATGATGACAATGACGACCACGGCGACGATGACGAGTAGGAGGACGACGACGACGACGGCGGCGGCGGCGGCACGGTGGTGGGTGGTGGTGGTCGTGATGATGATGATGATGATGGTGGTGGTGGTGGTGGTGATGGTGGTGGTTGTGGTGGTGGTGGTCGGGGGTGGGGTGGGGGTGAGGTGGGGTGGGGGTGGGTGGGGGTGGGGGGGGTGGGGGTGGCCGTGGTGGTGATGCTGTTGATGTTGATTATGATGGTGGTTGTGTGGGTAGTGATGGTGATGGTAGTGATGATGATGATGATGATGATGATGATGATTATGGAAACATAATTGACTACTACAAAGCATGGTAACTACTTAGTCCGGACATGCCATTTGAACACAATGACTGCCTATTTGTTTCAATCAGCATTGTTCTCTCTACTTCTCTGAAGTTTAATGAGACCGGCACAAATAAGACGCCACAAGGCATTGATGATGATGATGATGATGATGATGATGATGATGATGATGATGATGATTGTATATATCGATTATTATCTCAGGTTCTGTATGCGCTGGTGTTGTTGGACTGAAGATGCCTCGCTATTGTTTATTCGGTGATACTGTGAACACAGCCAGTAGAATGGAATCTAATGGCCTCCGTGAGTATTCATAGTACTGAATATATCTGAATTAAATGTTTGTGTAAAGACCATTTGTTCTGATTTTCAATGACAAGAGCTCAACGCATACGAATCCATAATAACGCCGATTACTGGGCCGCTATTGGGCTAATACCGGGCCTTATCGGTCCAGTACCAGCCCAGTAGCGGCTGTTTTATCAGGCCAGACATTGCATTATAAACTATGGTCGTATTGCAAAGAGTGTGTGGTTACTTAATGAAGACGCGTATGTAGTATAAACTGATATTGAGATAAATGTTGAATACTGCTCCATTTATCTCTCATGTCTTTTCAGCTCTGAGGATCCATATCAGTCCTCAGCTCAAGGAAGTGTTAGACGAATTTGGGACATTTCAGCTTGAACTCAGAGGAGGTGTGGAGATGAAGGTAAAATTAACTTTAAAATCAGCAATTATATGAACACGTACACAATGGACCTTTCCCGTTTTAGAAATTAGAAAACGCCATTGCTGTGCGAGTAACGCTTCGCGGAATACCGATATGATATCAAATACCGGTATCGAAAGTATACCGATTCCCATACAGGTATGAATTTATGAAATCGAAATAGCGATATATGCGGGCCTGACGTATGACATATTTTACAAATATATTACGGAATCAAAATATGCTGCACACAATTCTGTTAACAACCTGTATAATAACAAAGGGCAGATGAAAATTTACCTTTCCAGGTTTAGCTATGCCCCGCCCATCCCTAGCTAAGTTCCACCCACACCACACCCATGTTGGGATCGATCAGTCCCTGAGCTTCTTGACTATCAATGTCCAGAAATACCATGCAACGAGGCTGTTGAATATTTTGAAACTAATTTGTCAAATTAGTTTCAAAATATTCAACAGCATGTCTATTAAATAGGATAGGCATACAATTCGTCCAACGTATCGGACTATTAAGCGTTTAAGACGGACTAAATCGAGTCATTCATGGTGTAATTGAGTGTGACGTCATCCTACACGCCACACAGTTAATTATGACGTCACATGGTGGGTGGATACACTGGAAAAGGCCATTGCGAAAGAGGCACGTACATAAACATAAATATCGGTGCAGTAAAGGTGCAGTAAACGTATCTATACTGATCATCAGGGTGACAACCTAGATAATTTCTTATTTTCAGGGCCTGTATATGTACTTATGGTGACTAATTATATTTTTATGTAGTCTTAATCCTTTAACATTCAAATCTTTTCAAGAAAATTTCAATTTTCTCAGCGAAATATGCCATTTGCAGACCAAGAGAACTGTTTTTGAAAATTTACCACTTGAATAAATGGCTCGGTTATCGAGCCAGTCATTCGAGTTATACATTTTCAAAAAAGTCCTCTCTTGGTATGCTAATGTTCATTTCTCAAGACCACTACAGAAGCCGTTTTTGGCTGATATGAGGGATAAAGGGTTACGATAATGCTTAAGTTGTTATTTACAAGGAGTCTGTAGTCTGTATAGCTTACAACAATATATATTTTCAACAGCATTTATAGAAATGGGGCAACTTGGAAGTACAGTCGGACAATCTAATTTAAATTGCATACTTGCTCCATAGGGGGAGCACAATATTTTTTCTAATTTTCTGGCCCTGTCATTATTTTTAATGCCCCTCCCCTCTCCGATCTTGCGTTTTTGGGGTGGGGATTTGTCGTAAAACCAAAGATAAAATTGACCTGACCTTATCTAATATTGTATTTTCTCGTTTTGATTTACAGGGTAAAGGGAAAATAACAACGTACTGGCTGCTGGGAGAGAATACACCAACACCAGAGGTCATCGATATCATGCCTAATAATATAGATAAATATAGGAACAACAATGTTGACAGTAATTCCATATCGTCCAATAAAGTCTAACGATACCGGTATATTTAGATATCTGCCTTTCTCATTTGCATAACAAATGGCTTTCCCATTTGCATAGTAAATGATTTTCTCATTTGCATAGCAAATGGAGTTCCCATTTGCATATCAAATGAGCATCAGCTAACGTAGCTCACATCACATGGGTAACTAACTGTAAATCGATGGAGACGATGTATGATATGAATACTCCGCTAACTGTTGGTGGAAAACAAGTTTCTAGACATATTTAACATCTGGAAGAATGTGGATATTTATTTTCACCACGGAGGTACCGTACTCACATTGGCATGTAACTACACCAGCTTTGTCGCCACTGATTGATTCGGTAGTTATTTTTAGGCTCCGAACAATGGGTACATGATCAAATCCCATGTTAATTGAAATTGGAAGTGTAACATTTTGCACATTTGATGATTCTTATACCAGGATTGTGTTATTTGATATAATATCGTGTGTTCCTAGCGTAAAGAGACGAATCTGAGAGATAAAAAACAGAATAAGCCAATATTTTCGTCGAGTTTGCAAAAAACAAAATATATATTGCGATTGTGTTATTGAGCAATGTGGACCTGTGCTGAATCGCACCATCCGGTCTCCGTACCGTACATCCTGAATTATTCTCGTTAGTTCGTATTCAACTGAATATTCATCCAATTAGTTGACGATGCGCGTTAGTGTAAGCAACCCTGATTGCGCAGGATAATGGGCAGGCACTGGGTCAATACTGGACCAATACGGCCCGGTATTGAGCCTGTGTCGGCCCAGTAACCTGCGTTTTCAGGGATATGAGATAAGTAGAAGAATAACTGGCTGGAATGTGGCAGTGTACTCGATAACGAAGATCTTGTTGTGACGGGTTGATCGTGGACTCAGTATGTATACGAATCTAACAGCATATTTCGTGGTAAATAAGATCATCTATTATACGACTTTACGCGTTTATATTCACATCGATTAGGCCTACATAGGTGTTGGTGAACGATACTCATGTTATAGTATATTGAACATACAACCATATTCTGCGGCATTGAGTGTTGGTGACAATGGCAGGCACCATGTATAGACTAATGGGGAATAGAAAACTAATCATTAGCATGAGTGATAACTTTTGAAGAAAAATACTGAATTGAATTCACCGTAGTAATCTGTTCCCTCCTTGCTATAGGGGCACTTCGCGATACACGGCCATGATATATATGTAAAGGCCATCCTAATGTGCATACACACGTGTTTTGTGAATACGGAAATCTCTGGCATGTTAAAGTTACATTAATTTCTATCACAGACTGTTTAACAATTGAATTGAGTCTTTCAGTGTCTTATTCGTGATATATTGCGAAGCGCAGGTATATTATGTGCTCGTGGACTATGCTATGTGAATATATCACACCTCATAATATGTAGCCACAGTTGTAGGATTCAAAGTATGTGTATATAACTTCCATTAGTCGTCATCATCGAATATTTATTTCTGTGAAATATGCTGAATTATGTTGTAGAAATCACACGTGTACCATTTGTGATCGTGATATGTCACATAAGCAAGGTTATATCCCATTGAATAAAATGTAATAATCCGTTCGTGGCGAAACTCTGCACTCTGCTGTTGGCTTGAGCAATGTCCATTTGCAACCAAAGGGCAGGAAAATATACTATTTTGAAAATTTACCACTGGAATCGCGGGGTCGATAACATAGCCAGTGCTTCCAGTGGTAGGCCTACATTTACAAAAAACAAAATTTTTGTTCTTGGCCTGCAAATGGACATTCAATAAGTACCTCTTTTGATTTTCTTGACCATATTTAGCAATTAAAGAATTAAACCATCACGTATCAGTTTATCTCCACTTGTCTAATAAAGTCACGTGTTAGCGATTTAAGGTTAAAACACACGCATTACTAGAAGAACGCCGCTGTCTGATTTACTGGTTTAAGCGAATGGTCGTATATTTGCTAACCATGTTGCATACAGTACAGCTCATTAATAAGTTAACGTGCTTCGAAAACAATATCAGGAACATGTTAGTTAGTAAGAAACGTTCTCTTGAATATTTTGAATGTATTTGGATTGGCCGACATTGCTTCCCTAAGGCAGCGATGTCTTCAAATCCAGTTATGTTCAATATACCCAACAGCAGGTCCACGTTTCCTTTATTTTGGAAATATTTTAAGTTATTTCTGAGCTGTACGGCAGCACCGGCGATGTAAGCACTTATGCTGTTTGTAGTTTTAGTCTGTGATTGACGTAATCTTGCAAAATCTACTACAAGAATGACATAAGAGTATACCTTTCAGTAAAAAACCTCGGACAATTTTAGCCGATGATAAAAAATAATGTTAATTCTAAAATCACAAGATGTTGCGTGTTTGTAACTATATTTTGTTGCGCATTGATCTAAATTCTCAGCTGTCAAGCGTTTCAGCGATAAACATACATAATGCAAAATAACAAGAAAATGTTCAGAATCGCTGAGAAAACCCGAAATAATAGGCTGCCTATTACGGTGAATTTTTTAAACTGGTTACCATTTCGAATGGAATTTATGACACTCATTTAGTAAGATCTGCCTAAGGCAGCAGCAGCAGCAGCAGCAACAAGTCAAATTAGTTTCAAAATACAATTCGTACAACATCTCTGAAACTGTCATCAATTATGCGTTCGTGACGAACCTGTCTACGTCATTCATGAGGCCATTGATTATGACGTCAGCATACACTTTTTGATTACATACATTTTGATTATGACACCACATGGTAGATGGCTATTCAACAGAATGTTTATTACATAATAAAGACATACAAGTCGTTTAGTCTGTCATCAATTAATCGTTCGTGACGAAATTAGCTGCGTCATTCATGACGTAATTGATTATGACGACGAGGCAGGCATCCCAGCCATATCACTGTTTTTTTCTGGCTTTACAAGACCACCGTTATATAATCTTATAAGACTGCTAAGCCATCATATTATAAATCCTCATATTGTTTCGATTACAAAAAGTATGTATCGTTTTGAAAAATTATACCATATATATCTGAAATCTGAAAGCCTCGTTAACAGAACGATCCGTTTCCAGCTATGTCCCGTGGATGTCCAGCGATGCTCTGTGTGCGCATCTCTGAGTCTATTTGTGCAATTTGATACCTGAATTCCGAGAATCTAAATTGTACGGTAACTGTGCAGGAAAGCTGGTGAATATTTTGAAACTAACTGACTGGGAGCTACTGCTGCCTATAGCAGCACCGACTCCCAGTTAAATTAGTCTCAAAATATTTAACAGAATGCGTATTAAATTGTAAATTGGCCAAATACATACAATTGTTGCACGTTCGCAATGTTCATACGTTCTTTTAATTATGACGTAAAATATTATGACGTCAGATATTTGAGCGATAGATTGGATCGCTTCCATGATATGGCAAACGCGTTCACTCATCAGTGGTACAATTTATTCTACGACGGTTTTATTTCTTGACTATATCTCTGTTACTGACTGTACACATCTCCATAATCTATCAAGTATCTTTGGTGGTGCTGACAAGTGTGTCGCTTTAACGGCACATAGTCACACCAGAATACTTAAAAATAACATTTGTTAAGTTGTCTAATTTTAGAGACTTCAATTTCGTTACTTATGAACCGTTCACACTGGAGAGTTAATGAACCTTTACTTTGTATCTATCCATCACACAACGCCATAATCAACTACGTGACGTGTAGGATGACGTCGTAGTCAATTACATCATGAATGACTTGATTTAGTCCGCTTAAAATGCTTAATAGTCCGACATGTTGCACGGATTGTATATCTGTACTATTTAATAAACATTCTCTCGAATATTTTGAAACTAATTTGACTGGGTGCTGTTGCTGCCATGGGCAGCAACAGCACCCTGTCCAATTAGTATCTAAATATTCAACAGCTTACCTGTATAGTTTTCTGGAAATTAATAGTCCTGGAGTTCAGGGATTGATCGATCGCAACACGGGCGAAATGTGGGTGGAGCTTAGCTAGAGGTGGGCGGGGCATAGATAAAACTGGAAAGGTCAAATCGGAATACTTCACTAAGGACTCTGAGCTCCGGATTATTACTCCGGATTATCTCTCGTGAACACGGGCGTAATTTAATGAAACGAACTAAATATTCGCATATGATGATTTCATTCTGTATAAATTATAATAATCTCTTTAGTTGCGAAGCTGAATTAGGATTTCGTATCCTTAATTCAAAATCACCAATACAATTATACTGATTTAAAAGCAATCTTATGGATTTATTTCGCTTAATTACATTGAGGTACACAATTTAACAGTCTAATTGTATACATTTTATTTTATTTTCAAGAATTGTGGTGTAAATTTGCGCCTTTAACAAATCACCGTGATCTATCCACCTAGATGGTGGTGATAACGATTGTGTCTCTTAGAACACGATCGGCAGGGCTTGCAAATATATTTAGCAATCACACGGTCTATGTTAAACATGCACCACGGCTAAGAAAAAGTTAGGACGTGTTCCCGCTAGATAGTTAATCCGGAATAACCCCATACTGACGTGCCGCGTTACTCTGGAGTAACTCTCTAGTGCGAACAAGGCCTAAGGCCCGCTTTCCATGTGAGCTTTTACGCTCGCGTGTTCTCGCACGCTTTTCTGCTCGCGGGTTTGTCTATTTCCATGCAGGCGAGTTTACCAGCGAATCCGGCTGTTTTCCTAGCGTAGGCAAGAGAATTTGAAGCTCTAGTTCTGCATATCTTTGATCAATTTTCGCTTTCCTACACACTGCATGCGTCATGTCGCAAACGTACAGAGGTCAGGTCCTGAAGCTGAGCTTTCAAAAACAGGAGCAGTTAATTGATCTGGTAGAACAATATTTGCACCCAATATCTGTGCACTCTTTTTTAGTTTGTCAACCGCATTAACTGCATCATACAAATGCGAGTTCTTTGTCTCTTGCACAAATAATACAGAAGCTGACTCTTGTATGGCATCATTATTGCATGTAAATCCTCACACATTTAAACGCCACAATTACTAGATAACCTGCTCATCAGGCTACACGCATGCGTACACGATCAACATACATAACAAGCGCGCGTGTCAGCGGCACGGACAAGCGCCCGTGGAAATGTATATATAGGAAATGCACTAGACCGACTTTTCTGCTAGCAGAAAAGCGAGCAGAAAAGTCGCGAACTGTGTGACTTGTTTTTAAGCGAGAGAATTTCAGCGAGCTGAAAAGCTCGCATGGAAATGGTTCTATCTAAATGCACTGGATCGACTTTTCTGCTAGCAGAAAAGCGCGCATACAAGCTTACATGGAAAGCGGCACTAAGAGAGTGTCCAAACAAAAATAAGACGTAGGCCTACAGTTGAATATTTTGAGCATAATTGGATTGGATTGGATTGTCTTCCAATCCATGGAACCTTTCCAATTTTTGCTATGCCCGCCCATCTCTAGCTAATCTCCACCCGCACCTCGTGTTGGGATCGATCGATCTCTGAACCCTCTGACTATAAATTTCCAGAAAACTATACAGGTAAGCTATTGAATATTTTAGAACTAATTTGCTAGGGCGCTGTTGCTGCCCATGGCAGCAACAGCGTCCAGTCAAATTAGTTTCAAAATATTCAACAGAATTTTTATTAAATAGTAGAGACATACAATTCGTACAGCGTGTCGGACTATTAAGAGTTAAAGACGGGCCAAATAGAATCCTTTATGACGTATTGATTATGACGTCATCCTATACGCCGCTTGGCTGATTATGACTTCGCATGCCGTCAGATGGTCGATGGATACGCTGTAAAGGTGAATTAAGTGCAAGATATTCAACTAACTAACCTGTTTCTTTTTTGTGAATTGGACACATGGTTAACCTATTTACGAGCTGTACTATATATGTTTCATTTGTATATAGACCATGTTGTACGAGTGTGAGTAAGGCATAACACAGTATGTATATTATTTCTTGTATCCTATGTATATATGTTCATAAACAACTAATGTCATTCTCCCCCTATTTATTGAACATTCATAGTATTCGTTTTTAAGTTACTATTTTATAGCCATCTGGTCACCAAACATAAGATGGACACCACTTTTAGGCCATAGCAAAGGGGCCATTACCTCCCCCCCCCCTTATACACGTCGACAAGACCAGTAGTTGCCAAGCCGACAAAAACAGCCTCTAAACTACATTTGAGAAATATGCATTTGCAGACCAAGTAAATGCTAATTAAAAAAAAAAAATGCTTAATAAGCAAACATAGGTAGTAACAGCCCAAAGTCAAGTTAGTTTCAAAATATCTAACAGCTTACCTGTATAGTTCTGATTCAGGAAATTCAAGTTTCAAACTATTAACTAGATTTCAACACGAGTAGAAAATGGGAGGAGCTTATCTCGAGGTGGGGGGGGGGGCGTATAGTTAGAACTGCACCCCTCTATTTATACAAGACTCCTGTCTTATTATTATTATTATTATTATTATTATTATTATTATTATTATTATTATTATTATTATTGGTAACATAGGGCGGGGACGCTGCGTGCCCAATTTCTGAGAAAATCAAGTATCGTTATTTAAGGTGCAAGCTTTCGAACACGTCTTCGTCAAACATTTGGAATGAAGAATATGGTGGCCCACCTGACCTGGTCACTCGTCATAATGGCCACCGATCAGTGGCGCTAGAGCACGTGTGGTATCGTTGTTATACGAGTTTACACGTTGCCATTCGTATAACCAGGTCTGAAACGTTCACTTCACTAACGCAGTCTTCGTCAACTTAAGTAATTTCGGAATCCTAGAATCAGATAAAGTATTACTTAGTTGGATTTAGCTTGCGCGATTATGCGATTAAATCGAAAATCGCGATTAATTTTTAAATCATGAATTTATATGATAAAAAATTACATAATCGAATAATCGCGAGTAATTTCTACTGCATACAATATTTCAAGACCTACCTTATAATTACTCTTTGAGACTGGTTAGGAAAATTTACATTTTGATCAGGAAATATCCATTTCCAGGCCAAGAGAAGACTATCTTTTTAAAAAAATGTATCACTGGAATGACTGGCTCGAGGATCGAGACAGGTATTCCAGTGATACATTTTCAAAAAAAATAGTTTTCTCTTTAACCTGGAAATGGGCACTTCTAAACACCATTGTAGCTTCCATCATTGATATGATATTGTTGAACATCGTCTGGGTAATTTGTGCCGAGGCTGATTAATCGAGTAATCGCGATTATTCCTAAACAATCGATCGGGATCACACATAGTAATAATTGCACTATCCTAATTTGGATCACAGTAGAGGAAAAATAGTAATTCTGTTAACAAATTTTGAAAATAACGTCACAGAATTCTACTGTTATTTACGATCAACAATATGTAGGCCCCTAAGCACCACCTAGCATATTACAGAAATTGAGAAATCCAGTTTCCCTGTCAGTCATATGACATAATCAACTATGTCACACATACGTTGGGGTCATAATCAATTACGTCATGAATGACACGATGTAGTCTGTCCCATACACTTAATAGTCCGACAAGTTGTACGAATTGTATGTATTTACTGTCTAATACACATTCTGTTGAATAATTTGAAACTAATTTGATTAGGCAGCAACAGCAGCCAATTTAAATTAGTTTCAACATATTCAGCAGCTTACCAGTATAAATTTGTGGAAATTTAAATTAAGAGATTGCAGGGATCGATTGATCCCAATATGGGCACACGGCGGGTGGAGCTTAGATAGAGATTGGCGGGGCATAGCTAAAACTGGATTCCTTCATTAGTAACCGTCCTGTGGATATCATATATCAAAGTAGCCATATAAGTAAGTGTCGCATATTTTGAAACAATAAGATACCTGTTGCTATCAGTAAAATTAATTTCAAACTCCTGCACATTACATCTCATATCAGATATGCCTTTCAGTATGTGAGTACGCTCATTCACACGTTTAGCTATATCCACCACGGTATAGTATAGGCCTAGATTACAAAACTCATTCATATGATATCGTCAACCTTCTATGTCCTATTTTAAATCGAATTTGACCGAACCATGTCGCTGACGAATGTTATTAGCCAAGGTAACAGAAGATTCAGTTTTAAACTGATCTCAAAATATTCAACAGCTATAGGACTTTTTGAGTTGAAGGGGGGTCACATCGAAATATCGAAGGCGATTTAATATATAGTGGCCTCTAAGCAGCGTAATTAATGGTTTACATTCACAGCAGAATGATAGAAAATAAAATTACTTAAATTGCATAGCCTACTTTTTTCAACTTAAATTGTGGACCTAGATGTAAATGGAACGAAATAAATCTTAATATATGATGATTTCACGAGTCCCTAATTCAATTTCACAACACAATTTTATATTAATTTATGCCTAATTAAATCATCATATGGTAAAATGTATTTCGTTTCATTACATATAGGCACATAATAAGCATCTAAATGTATATAATTTAAAAAATTTTACTGTCAAGCATTTTGTTGTGAATATGTACCTTTAATTAAGAAATTGGTTTAAAAAAATTACGCCTTGTCGCATCTAGAGCAAATATGGATACTCCTAGTTTGCCCCAATCCTCTTCCTTGTGTAAAAACTAAAGTCAAGTCGGATTTGTAGTTGTATGATAGAATGGAGGAATTCAGTTTTAGCTATGCCCCGCCCATCTCTAGCTAAACACCGCCCACAATTCGCCGTGTTGGGATCGATTGGTCCCTAAAATGCCTGATTATCAATTTCAAGAAAACTAATATAGCTAAGCTGTTGGATATTTTGAAACTAATTTGTCTAAGCGCTGTTGCTGCCAGTCAACAGCATGTTTATTAAAGGGTAATAAGTAACAATTTGTACAACAACGCTTAGTCCGTCATTGATTATGCGGTCATGACAAACGTATCTACGTCCTTCATGACGTCATTGTTTATTTCGTCATCATGCACGTCACGTTGTTAATTATGACGTCATATGATGAATGGATAAATTGGAAACGTCCATTAATGAAGAAATTGCTTTAAGATTGAGATTTTGTTATAGCTTGACCAAATATGTACACTCCCGTACACCCCCCCCCCCACACACTTTCCACGTATAAACACTAAGACTCGAGTCGGGTGTGTAGTTTCTGCAAATAAACTTTGTGGTGGGAGAGAGCGAGAGAGAGAGAGAGAGAGAGAGAGAGAGAGAGAGAGAGAGAGAGACGCCAACAGATAGACACAGGTATGTTCCAGAATAGTCTTTTACCACACACACGATTTAATGGACTCATTTTAGCGATGGCGTACATCCAGGGCCTTATATCACAGCTGAATTTGTGAATTTATTGGAACATCACGTTCATCGTAGACTAATAAAAGCTGAATAATAATTATTATCATTCAGGTAAATCGCTTTTCGGCAAGATGTGAATGTTTGTATGAAGTTTCTTTTAGTTCATGTACCATAATTGTTATTATTATCGTCATCGAATAAAACCATGTTATACTATTTCCTTTTTGAAGAAATAAATTGCTACCAACCATATTCACTGCTCTACTTGTCTCATTTTATATAATATGGAGAGATCAGATCTCACCCTTAAGTATCTGATGTAAGTATCCGACGTCATAACTAAGTGCAATTCACTAATAGGCTGACGTCACAATTAAAATGACGTATATCCGTCATGAAATTCAAAATGTCTGTCATTAATGCGTAAGAATTGTATGTCTTTGTTGACTTTACAGTATATGCCGTGTTCTCACTACTAGACCCTGAAGTATGCCGTTATTCCCGAGTAATCTCTATTGAGAACACGGCATAATAAATATTTAGTTGAATGTGTTGGAACCACTTTGATCCGAAGCTTTTGTTGCCATAGGCGACAACTGCACCAAGTGAAATTATCTTCTGAATATTCAAACAGTTTATGTGCATAAATACATTGAAATTGCGATTCTGGGAATTCAGGGTTCAAAGAATATAATCCGATTCGAACACGCATGTCATGTCAGGTTTTAGCGAGCAATGGGCAATGGATCTCTGCATCGCTGCTATGAATCTTGCTTCAGCAATATATGCAACGTCGCACATAGAAGCCAATAAAGTGAATGCATCCCTTTGCAATACCAATCTCCCTCCCATCCTTCATTCCATCGTTCCACCCATGTCTCTAGCTTTCTCCATCTACCCATCCATACATTCGCTAGGCAGTCAAATCTTATCGCCCAGCTTGTCATCCACCATGCCATATTTCCTGCCTCCAGTGTATCAGTCTCAATTCATTGCTAGAAATTCAGATGCCAATAGATACTGTAGCCCAACTCTGCCGTTGGCGTAAGTGAGATTTCTTTTAAATCCCCATAGGCAGATTCCGGTGAATCAGGAAATTTTCTCCGTTGCTCGATCAGCTATGTCTTCAAGATAAGATACAGAGATATGCCTTTTGGATTTTGTTTGGCTTAGATGAATTCATGTTCAAGTAATCACTGGTCAATGATGTGACATTATAATGGACCGTTCCAGGTTATCCATTCGTCATATGACGTCATAATCAACTACATGGATCTTCGTATGACGTCATAATTATTTACAGCATGAATGACTCGATTTAGTCGGTCTTAAACTCCTAATAGTCCGTCATGTTGTGTGAATTGTATGACTTCACCATTTAATAAACATGCTGTTGAATATTTTGAAACTAATTCGTTTCAAAATATTCTACAGCTTACCTGTATAGTTTTCTGGAAATTGATAGTCATAGAGTTCAGGGATCGATCGATCCAAACACAAGCTTAGCTAGAAATGGACGGGACATAGCTAAAACTGGAAAGGTCAAATGAGAATGGCAGTACGAATAGGTTGCAACATGGCCAAAGCTTTGTACGTCAGATCTATCGACAGGATCCGGCAAATTTCTGCCTCTTTTTTAGAATTTGTCTAAAGAAACTGACCGTTCCCCTTAAAGGAGACATATAGTTAGATAAGATGGATACGCATACAATTGATCATTATGATCTCTTGGTCGAAATAGTACCTGAAGTTATTATATAAACAAACGCTTTTAGCACATCCCATACCAGGGCCCCAACATACGAAATATTTCCATGGAGGATCAAATAATACCGACGAACGTCCACCAGACGTATGGATGTGAAATGTGGTCCAACTAAAACACAGACACGATCCAAAATTCATGATATACGACTAATTAGCTAGATATCCACTCGATATTATTATAAAATATAGAACAATTCTGTAGGGGTGGGGGGACTGCTAAATGGTAAACATACTAAGGTATCATGTTGTCTTTATAAATGTATTTACAATGACTATACCAATAATAATGTACAATATAAATGGAGTTCAGCGGTAAAGGCAATACTAAATAATGTGGGAATGGGATACCTATGGGAAAGAAAGAACATTACAAATAGTGCATCGAAACATATAAAACAAATACTTATAGACCAATACATCCAATCATGGAGAGGACAAATGAACGCATCTTCAAAGGGAAACAGCTACAATATCTAAAAGACGAAATTTGAGACAGAACCATACCGTACAATATTAAACAATGCTAATGAAAGGAAAACTCACCTTATCGTATACTAAGCATTCCGGTGATAGAATTTGTCACCCGTAATTCATTCATGACATTTTTAGCTTTTTAACATGCCGATAACAAAAGATATTCGGGATTTAGTCGCTAAATGTTGATACACTTCTGCAGCCTATGATGGCTGTCATGATTTACTTTTCAACCAATCAGAAAAATCAGCGTGTCCGCCTCGATATATACGCTCAGTCATAGAGGTGCTATCTATGGTTTGCCAATCTGGAATACATGGAGCCATACAGGCAAGCCGTTGAATATTTTGAAACTAATTTGACTGGAGGTTATTGCTGCCTATGGCAGCAACAACTTCCAGTCAATTTAGTCTCAAGATTTTCAACAAGATGATTGTTACATAATGCAAAATGTAATACATTGGCACTTATATGACATCACACGCTATCGCTGAAGGCGACAACACGGTGGCGATCAAGGTTCAATATTTACACGATATTAAAAAGCAAATAATTGTGATACGGATAAGGGAATGTGAAAGAATATGAATGATATAGAATCTATACACCATACTATATCACTGCAAATTAACATTTAAGATCAGATTAGCATCCCTTAAGTAACTTTGGCGCGATTTCTAACTTCTATTCACAATTTGTCACCTGCAACTTGGAGAAAGGAGGATTTAAACAAAGAAGTTGTGTAACCAACGTCGCGCCGTTGATGAATATCACTACCTATTTCGTTGTAATATTTTTCAAAATGACCGCGTGACACTGTTACCAAAAAATCGTTCGTGAGAAACTTAACGCTTCATATTCACCGAGTTCCTATCAGGTAATATAACTCTCAATTGTAGTTAAGCTATGTACATGTATAAGAAGAATATTGAAACATTTAAAACAGCAAGACATCACCGACAGTGGCGACGACGACGAAGACGACGACGACGACGACGACGAACAACAACAACAAGAAAGACAACAACGATGAAAACGACGTAGCCGATGTCGACAACGCCGTCGACGACGACACCGACGATGACGACTACATTAAATAACAATAACAGCAGCAGCATCAGCTACTAGTGCCACATCTACTGCTACTGGTACTGACACTACCACTACCACAGCCTGGCCTGCAGAACCTATCATTATCATCATAAATAAATCTTATATGTTCTTTTTGATAATACAAGCACGCACGTACGCACGCACACGCACACGCACACGCACACGCACACGCACACGCACACACGCGCACGTGCACGCGCACGCGCACGCGCACGCACACGCACACACACACACACACACACACACACATATGCTTAATGTTTATACGCCGATAGCTTTTAAAATTGCACATCCTACAAATTCTAATTATGGTCTGGGAGTGGAGACCTCCAAATTCGTCCATACGCTTTCGAATTGTACCTGGTCGAAATGGAGTGCTTCACACCGGGACTGGACGGCCCGTCGCACTTATCATTTTCACCCAAACAAACGCGACACAAAACAGAAGTGGCAGCAGAAGCAGCAGCAGTAGCAGCTGCAGCAGCAGCAACTACTACAGTAACTGCTACACCTGATGCTGCTGTTGTCACGGTCACTGGCACTACCACTACCACTACCACTACCACTACCACTACCACTACCACTACCACCACCTCTACCACAGCCTGATCTGCAGGCCATATCATTACCGCTATAGAGAAAACATGGAGGTTCCTTTCATAACACCTACATACAATGTGTATATGCCTATTACTTTTAAAATTGTACAGGATACAAATTATAAATAGGTTCTGGGAGTGGAGACCGCCAAATTCCTCCACACTCTTTCGAATTTCGTCTAGGGAGATTGGAGCGCTTCACCCTTAGACTGGGCGCCCGGTCGGACTTTTTTTTGTCCCAAACAAACTGCTTTTATCATAACGCATGTATTAAATATGCATAAGCCAATTATTCTTTGATTGGATTACTCATGGTGGTCAACGGTATACTTATTAAAGGCGCTCATATGCCCAATGGTGTTTGCCGATGGGGATGATGAGATTGTGTAGGTTTCAGGGTTTGTCTTGTGTGCCTCAATGTGGTGGAGAAGCGTGGATCCTGTCTTGTGGTGGCTTTGTACCGTGTCGTTTGTGTATTATACATGTATGCGCCCTTAATTCAATATCGCAAAGGAAAGGACAATGTTACTTTTACTGAGCGAGACCATCATGTGCTAGGATTCGTCTTTGCTCTAATTAAATTCTGGTGCACAATCTGAGTCTCCGGGGGTGTTCCGCACTTTCAAGTTTAAGCTTTAGAGGGTTTTGAATACCTAGGTATTTATTCTATGTAAATATATGTGATAATACCTCTCCCCTACCACCCGCCCCCAACCCATATGCCACATTTTGGTCTGGGTGTAAATAAATCGAAATGATTTTACTTGAATTGTTAGAGCATGGTCCCACGACAACAAAAGCGAAGAGGAATACCAGTATCCTTAATGTTCTACTACCAAGGGAAATTGAAAACAATTCGCTCTTATGCACTTGAACATGCTGAATGCATTGTCTTGAGTGGTCTTTATTGCTTGCATGTTAATCTGGCATAGTAGTTTATATTATCTGTTCGAAACAATAATTATTTCACAATTCCATGTATGTACGTGGAGTTATTGAACTTATTGCAGTGCATACATACCCTAACAATTTCAATCACATGAAAGAATAGGCCTATTGCTATGGCATTTGCCTTTTTCTGCTTTTGATGCACAACACATTGTCGTATAAAAACCATCAATGAAATGAAATCAATCACGATTTACACAACGGACCTTTCCACGTTATCTATCAACCATATGACGTCATAATCATCTACGTGACGCCATTTTGAGGTTATGCATGGCGTAGATTAGTATGCCACGACGCATAGTTGTTGTACGAATTGTATGGCTTTACTATTTAATAAATATTATGTTGAATAGGCAGCAATAGCAAGCAGTCAAATTAGTTACAAAATATTCAATAGCTTGCCTGTATAGTTTTCTGGAAATTGATGGTCAGGTAGTTCAGGGATCGATCGATTAAAAACGAGAGAGGTGTAGGAGGGGATTAGCTAGAGGTGGAGTTGGAGTGGCATGATTGAATATTTAGGATGGACAGATCACTGATAATGAAAATATAATAATTCTACGATTAGTTTGATAAAGAAGACGTATTAGAAATCAATCATCGAATACACAAACAGATTATATAGATAGCTTTTTGTGAAACCCTTTCAAGCCTGGTTTCTCAGAATTTCAAATTCACAGCAATAATACATTTAAGCTGCAGCACATTTTGGAAATAATTTCACAGGGAAATGCCCATTCTCGTCAGTATTTTATTTACACTTTGACAATTTCAGTGTACCCAATCGCCGATGCATGCCTCAAAATATGGAAAACCTTTAACGTCTACACAGCACAATATGATTCTACATTCAAGCTTATACGCTATTTATTGACTCGAACTGCAGCTGTTGCTGCTATCAAGCTTCAAAATAATTGACTAATAGACATTTCGAAAAACTCCAAGATATGACATCAGGTTGACAGGGTTTCACGGACAGCGGCTTGCCAAAATAATTCCAGAATCTCATAGCATTTTTGGCGTATTCAAAATATTTAACAGCTTACCTGTACAGCTTTCTGGAAATTGATAGTCAGGGAGTTCGGGGAATGATCGATTCCAACACGAGCGAGGTGTGGGTGGAGCTGAGATAGAGATGGGCGGGGCATAGCTAAAATTGCAAAGGTACATTAACAAGAGAGGGGAAATGAAGCTAGATGGAATACAATACAAAGAACTATAATTAAATTAGTTTCCTCAACATATATCAATATGTCAATAAATGCTTTTTGCGAATGCATAAAAAGTGTGGGGCCTACGTTGGATTATAAGGTCCCGTGGGCATCCAATGTTAATTTTGTTTTCTATGTATAGCTCGGTTGTTTATGCCAAAAATAACAGAAAATCACTTTTCGCCATTTTAGTTTCCCTAGCATGTTTTGTTCTTCTAGAATTGAAATAGGTTCAATCTGGATAGCTATTATCTTCTTACAGTTAGAAATAACACATACAATGCTTGAAATGTAATTTGCTTTGCTTTGCCTCTATAGACTGATGCACATTTGCGCAAGAATAAATAACATCCTCAATCCAGGCATCGTGAATTCCACTGTTCTCAGTTAAACTGCCAATGATCCGAAGAGCTGCCACCACTGTGTGCATTTGTCCAATACACAATACTCATTGATTCTTACAATCATTTCTCGTCTCCAGCTGCTTCACACTTTCATATAACGCCATTTCCAGGGTCATTACCGTCTTTCTCTCTGGATCAAGGACAACAGCATTAATTTGCTGTGTTTGCTTTAATACTGGTAGCAATGTGGACCACTCATGTGCTGGAGCGGCAATACGTGGTGGAGCACTGTCATGATTTGATGGCGATTGTGCTGTGACAATTGACTTGTAGGCTGGCAATGTTGGTAGAGATAGTTCAAATATTTGCTCAGGATTCACTGGTATGCCAGAGTGTTCTTCCAGGCTTGCCAAGGTTTTCATTCTTACCAGTGCGAACCATTGCCCGAGAAATTAATCAAACGATATAATTCATATGAGTGGTGTTAATAGCTGATTGCTTGGTGAATGTGGAGGCGGTGGGGATATTTGACTTTGGTGTTGTTGCTGCACATGGTCTTAGTTCAGGAATTATACTTGGAATCACTTTCAATGACTTGTCCCATCCCATCTCAATAGGCATCTGCAATGCATCTTCAACTGGTTTAAGTGTATTATAGCCATCGCTTTCTGTTCGTTGAAAGATTGCAATAGCAGTGGCATGTAGTGTATTCCTTCCATCTTGGTCTCAGTTATCAATTGGAAAACATATAAACGTGTCCGTAACAATTCCAGGTGGGATGTAAAGACCATTTTGTTGAGACATACATTTGCCATTTGCGTTTCCAGTCTGGGTATTCTACTGTAGTCAACAGATAAACCAAACTCATGCAATAGGTTAATAAGACGTTTACTTCTAGTTACTTGGTGTAAAGTTACACCTACTGCTAGAACCTGCGGATATTCATGGTGGCATTGAAATAATGCAGTTTGGGATGCTGGCGTTATACGTTACTTGGCGATCAGTATGGTAACTTCATGTGAAGCCATACTAATAATTGATACGTCTTTGAGAAGACGTTTTAGAAGGGAAAGAAACTATATCAGCAGCAATAAGATTAGGCGTTTCTGCATATTTTGTAGTAGTCGTTGAGTGTAATTTCCACTATACATTTTAACCCAACATGCAAGATGATATTTTACGCCAATTGCTACATAATCATCAGGATCAATAGCGGAACTCTAGTGGACCATTAGACTTTCATCATCACTTTGCTCTACAGCTTTACGTAGTTTATAGCCCATATTATAGCTAGCAATTTTGTCTGCATTCAACAGTGGCTCCTTTTTGGCAAAAGAAACACAGTTCTCAATCAAAGGAAATACAAGAAGAACGTGTGTATCTGCTGATCTCTTCTGGTATTGGTATAGATACAGCCTTAGAAGAACTGTGTCGACCAGCTGTTATATGAAGTTGTAATTAGTCACCACTATACAATGCTTTCTGGTATCTTTTCCGAACATGCTCCAATTTCTGTTTATGCCAGGTTTCTCCATAACATGTGCGATGCCATGATGCATGCTCTTTTCTCAAAAGTTCTGGAGTAACACAATATAACCGTTTAAAAATGTAAGGGTAAGTTCCATCTCCATACTCTGCACGTTCATGTATGAAGCTCGAACACGTTTTATATGATCAAGTGTTGGTGATTCTATCAGTGCTACACCGTCAACATGTTGGCAAATAAGACAAAGCGAATATTCAGTCTCCTGGCGGGATTTCTTTTTTACTGGACTGAGTTCACTTCCATCCATTTCTGATCAGGCTTAATATCTAATATGGACAGTTTATATAATAGCAATACTATGACACATTATACGAAGATATTCTACACATACATTTCATATTTTCATTCATTTAAGGTATTATATGTTAAATAGTTAGACTTAGCATAAGGAATTGGCCTATTTATAAATTTGTATAAAATATCATAGCAGGCGGCTATGGGATAATTGTCGTAAGCAAACGTCCATTCTCATTTTACTAGAATTAACAATTTCTGAAATTACCCAGGTCTGTTTATTATAAAAATAAATTGAATAAGTGTTAAATCTTTGGATTTGTGGATTTAGTTTGAGTAATTTTAGCATTATATACACTTGAGCATAGGAAATATACAAATATAATGATATTATAACAAGTTATTTAAATGTATTACGCATTTTCGGGATTTTTATGGCATATCAGTGCCGCGATTTGATGACGTCATAATATAACCTGAACATGGTTTAAAAAATTGGTGACAAGTGATTTTCTCTTATTTTGGTGCTAATCAACCAATTTATGCATAGTAAACACAATTAACATTCGATGCCCACTGAATGACATAGGCCACCAGACTAAAAGCGAATAAGCTAAAATCAATATAATTAAAACACAACAAAACGAAGATTCATTCAAATTTCATTTTCCTGTTGCTGAGCTGAGCTGTCTGATAATTAATCACATTACAGCTGGCTAATATTCTATCACATCTGTCAATAAATAGTTCCATTATAACTTTGGTTTGTTCACGATTTGTGAAATTGTCATGATTCAAGATTTAGGATATGAGCAATTCACTGATAACGAAAATATAATAATTCAATCATTAGTTTGATAAAGAAGACTTATTAGAAACGAATAATCGAATACGTAATCAGATTATATAGGTAGCTTTTTTCTAAAACCATTTCAAGCCTAATTTCTCAGAATCCCAAATACACAATCGTAACCATTCCAAGTCAAATGGACCTTTCCAATCTATCCATCCATCATAATATTTCATAATCAACTATGCCACCTGTAGGATGACGTCAACATCAATTACTGCATGAATGACTTGATTTAGTCCATCCTAAACGCTCAATAGTCAGACACGTGGTACGAATTGTATGCCTTTACTATTTACTAAACCTTCTATCGAATATTTTGAAATTAATTTGACTGGGCGCTTTTGCTACCATAGGCACCAACAGCACCCACTCAAATTAGTTTCAAAATATTCAACAGCTTACCTGTATAGTTTTCTCTAAATTGATAGTCAGGGAGTTTATGGAACAAGCGATCCTAACATGAGTGAGGCGTTGGTGGAGCGTAGCTAGAGATGGGCGGGGAATAGCTACAACTGGAAAGGTACATTCGTTTCAGAATGTCCAAAATAATATTTCTTACGTTCTAACCTATTCATCGTATTTTGAATAGTGGGTTCAACGTATTCACACATCAGCTTAGTAATGTGCCAGTGCGAGCAGAATATGGCAGCAATGTTGAACCTAAAAATGAGTGCATGATGTCATACTGCCATACGCTTCATTCCCCACATAAATAGACACGTGGCGAGATACAAATGTTCTAGTGACTACGATGATGCATTCATATTGGAAGCAAACGTTGAGAATTGTTGATGCCAAGGTTACTTAGTACATCATCAGCAGATATAGTAAGACCCCCATTGATTTGCATGTTATTATAATATTTGGACTCGGTTGGTCCTCCCGGGAACATCTCACGAATATCTCGTGGGCGGAAGCCAAGCCTTCCTATTCACAGTATGCCTCCCTGCGTACTCGTCCCCGCCTGGTGGCTAGGGGGACGTCACAGCAAACGGGGTACTCTCTTTGCACTAAAAGAGCATGCATCTGTACGCCGCTGACCTATATGACAGCAACGTCTACATTAGGCTAATTACAAAATGTATGCATACTCCTTGTATCCTGATTAATTTACCGGAATGAAACGTGTTTATATTTTCCCGGAACAAAGTTGTCCGAGCTTTACGAATCTGAAAACAGTTTCAGAATCGCCTCACTATCAACTGAATTATTTAAGATTGAATAATTCAATCGGCGCACGATGGAGCCATTTTCAGTAAATGGTTTTCTCGTGCAGACGTTGGTCACGTGGTTAATTTGCTGCCCCAGCCCTCACACGCTGATTGGCTTCCTCATCGTCTGAAACAGGCATTTTTGAAAAACTATAAATGGATATGCCTAGCTGTCGTCACGTGTGCATTAAAAAGGAACTTTCAATAGTGAGGGTCATCTGAATCTAAATTTTCAAGTCCTTGCAGGTTGCGGCAATGGTTAACTCTTTGCCTGCCCTCCACGTGTACATGTGTTGGCCACCAGTCCCGTCGCAGATTTCGGGATTATATGATCAGCATTTCCAGCTACATAGTTACCATGGAACATTCAGATGTCAACGCCAGGTAACCAATAATAACCTGATGAATTATTATACTAATTTAAACTTGGTACAGCAGTGGATTAAATTGACCAATCAATCTCTTTTCATTATCGAAAGAAGTAGCTGTCACTCCAGTCGGTTCGTCAGTGGGCTTGCCATATTTAGTTGACGCTGTATCTTCCAGCAAATTTCCGTCAGGAGAATTTCTCGGACTGATTTGGTACCCTCCACCCCCTTTCGTTTCATTACATGTAGACAAACATAATGACGTCATTCTTTATGATGCCATTCTACATGTCACGTACTTGATTATGTCGTTATGCGATGGATGGATAAAGTTGAAAGGCCCATTGTACTTTATTGCTTATTATTGATTATCACCATTGGATGCTTCGTTATAGGACTCGGTGATTATACCCTAAGCAAACAAGAAGACTAATAGCCTGTCAATTACATAGGACATTAGTATGTGTACTACTCCTTAAGCTGGACACCAACGCCACGCATGATGCCTGCATTTTGACAATTTCTGTTACACTTTTCCTAAAATATAAGATTATCACCAATAACACTGAGCAATAAAAAATGTGGATAGAATTTCTGGAGTGTACCGCAGCATGGTTCCTTGATCTAGCTAAATTCTGATGAAATCTATGAACTGGATAAGGGGCAGATGCATTTTGAGAAATTTGCATAAAGTTTAAGATTTTCACCAGAAAACTACCCAATCAAGGTTTTGAATACAAGTTCTGGAGCCTACAACTATAGAGGTCTTCTTGCCAAATTTGGTTGAAATTTACCTAGCGACTGTAGTTCGGATCGAGCAGTCGGGTACCGGCCATACCAGCTACGCTGGGTACGCGCTACCCGTCCTGGATTTGTTCCATGAACACGACCCCCCCCACCCCTGGGTAGAGCTATGAGCATATATCGGCCTATCGGAGAGATAACGTTGTAAAAAACCGACTAAGTTCGTTAAAGCACATAGTGCGCATGCGCACGCTTGCATGCTGTTTTTGATGGAGCACGTAGATTACGACTAAGATGGGATGATGCTTTTAGTGTACCGAGATGGTACCCTGTGATCCTTTTTCATTACCTGTTCCGTTGAATCTGGCATTAATCAAGACCAGAATTCGACGGGCTTTTTAAATCTGTAAACAATTTCAAAATCGGTTAGGAAATGGCTGATTTATCTACGGAAACCCCTTCTTGATTATCTTCAAAATATTGCCATGACGTCATAACCACGTGGACGCAGAACTTCTAGAATGTTCTAGAACATTCGACATCATTATTATTAGCTATGCGCTGATTGGCTGTTGCTCAAACGATGATTGGTTGGAGCATGCGCCTATGACGTCACGGGGCGTATGAAAGGAGCATCCTCAGCCAGGGGCCGAATAGGTTGGACCTGTACCAGCTACTATTGAGCGACAGATATTACGCATATAACTTCCCTTTCTGTCGGTTTCTCTCCCGTAGCTAGCAGTAAGCCAACCCACCACACTAAAACAATTTTGTAACTCCCTACTTGCGGGAGCAATTTGGAACTTTCTAATTATCGTTCACGAGTATCAATATCTACTTCGGAACATGAACTTGCGGTGAAGCCTTTACGGCCTGAATATGTGATTCTACAGATGTAGAGGCAGGATGTTCTTTGATGGATGATTCGCCGGATCTGCCGCCACGCCTAAAAGGGGTATTTCAACTGTCACCACACTAATGTCGTGTAGGTTCTTTTAACTTTCAGCCGCAGCAAGTAAACTCTGCCCGGTGCGTCTTCAGAGCTGACTGACGTACGCAGCACCGTTAGGTTTTGTTTTGTATCTTCATTTGCATCTGACAACCCCCGCTTGTGATCCATGCCATTGGTGTATGGGAACTTTCTTCACAGCAGTAATGCTATTGTATCTCTTGCTGACTACTCGTTAGATATTCCATTGTGCTTACAGTCCTGAGCGATGTACTCCCGCCATGAGCTTCTTGGGGAATCCTGTTTGCGGAACCAACTTGCGGGAACCAGCCTGCGGGAACTTTCCAGCTTCCAGAGAATGCATCAACTCGCGTCAACTATGGAATGAAGTATCAATTTCAGCAACGCGATAGCCCAACTTAAGAATGGCTACCGAGTATCAAGTAATTATACTTCACATTTTAATTATTCCGTGAAATGTACTTCCTTAATTATATTGCATCCTTAAGAACAGTCCCGATGACTAAAAGGTACCTTAACGGTCTTAGGACCACTAGTTGTAATTTCTGTATATGCTTATAGTTATTCTCATTTTCACTAACCGCACCATAGTAGGTTCGTTAACCTGTACTAAGATATATAATTTTGATCATTTTACACTGTATTGATTGTTCTGGTTAGTTTATATATATATGGCCAGTGGCCATCAGTTCATATGTTTTGTTTATTTATAGAAAATATAGGACTGCAGTGTACGTAGGAAACGCTATACAGCAACACTGATATATGCAGCCCTTTCTCCTGCCACCAACAATTTTTCCCTAAGATCGCTGTCCGTGCTATAACTTTGTTTAGCCCGGTATGCTACCGACTAAACCGTTTCTATTCAGCTCGATAGGATAGGTTTAATATGATTAGAGACGCTTTCTTCGTTAAAAAATCTGTAGTATACTCTTCTCTTCCGGCAGTGCGATAATCTAGCCCCGCACTCCGGTAAGACTCATAACTCCAAGATTTTGTCTCTCTTCATGCTCCACTCAGCTTTGTGGCTTCTTAATTGTTTGGATGTCCCTATCCGCGCCATGGGCTGATCCGACTCTGGGAAACTGTTGGGGTTTCTGAGCATGATGGCCAGGGTGTGGTATCACACACATTCCCTCCGTATCTTTGGATACTTAGTAGTTAGCACTTTAGCCAATGTAGGAAAGCACTGCGAAAACATATCTTAAATATTATTTTATTTGCTGAACCATCCTCCCACACCGCAGTGCAAAACTGGGCAACTTGTATATAAACCTAACGACAAGTTAAATGGTTAGTTCCATAGGACCCGGTGACGGGCGAGATGCTATCCCCACCGAATTCCATAAGAATGTCTGGGTATGATATTTAGATCTGCCACGCCCTCACGGGAAGGACATTTACAGTGGGTATTCATCTCTCTTACCCCCACCATAACGGTAGGTCCATTGTCTAATAATGCTTTCGCGAAAAAGTAAAGTGTCCTGTAACGTTTTATGTGGTTATGGAGCGAAATGTTCGGATTATTATTCAGTTCGGAGATCTTACTAAGTAACATGTATGAGCACTGTCTTCAGTATTAATGTCTTAGGGCATCTGTTCTCAATGACCGCCATGTCTAATAGCTAGGTAGATACCAGCCATTTGCGGCCTAAAATACTTCTTGTTCTCAAAACTAAAAGCTAATTAAGCAAAGCAGAAGGCCCGCATAAATAAAGCGGCGACTACTAATTCAGCATACTAAGAATCACATAAGACGGTGACGTGGGAATCCTTCGGGAATCGTTCGTCCCGTCTTCACGTAAAACAGCACGCAACCCTATAGTCATAATCTCACTAGGTATGGTCTTTTCTTTTTCAAGCATTTTTGGTTGAAATATTAGAGTGGGCCAATTTTTTCCTACTATTCTTCTCTCGCTTTAAGCAGTGGCGACACCTTCCCGAGATGGAGGCCCATGGAGGCACTTGGCTCTCGCAAGGATTCAGCGACGACGGTCCACGTGAGGATAATACTCTTGATCCAAATTAGCACGAGGAGTAGTGCCCGCGTGAGGCCCATGACGTTTCGTCCGAGATAATCTTCTTCCTTTCAGCTTAGAGATATAATAACTTATACTAAGTTAATTAGTTACGTCTCGTGTACGAGAGCCTCCGTAGCGGGGACACCTCTGCGGACCTACGAGTCTGTGTGGTACCTCTGCGTGCCCCATGTTTAAAAGTTCATCTGGCTGTCTCTATGTCTTGTATTTTCGTATGCTCTTATTTAGTTTTATCTAGCATACTCGATAGTCTGTTTAGGTAAACTCATTGTATAGACTTATATTTTTAGGTCACCAAATCAAATCTTGTAAGTCCATAGATCACGAAATTGCTATGGACAGGCATACTGGTGACACAAATTCTTGGGATGAGACCATTGTATTTAATGCTCGCGACAATGGGCACACGGCCCAACCAGAACGATTGAGTTCCACCGGCCTTAGTGGCCGGTTTTTGTTACCCACAGGGCAGTCTCGTACAGGATCCGTCACCCCGAGAATGGATATTAACCAGCGTCATCGTTCGTCGTGCACTTGCGGCGTTGCGAGTCGACATGATACACCTGAACGGCCCGACACTACCCTGCGAGCTACACGACTAAGGATGAGATGCATTTTGATAATATGCGGTAAATTCTTCATAAAATCTTAGATATTCACCCAGAAGTTGACAAATTCAAATTCTGAATAGAAGTTCACTCAATCAGTTAAGGAGATGAGTATTGACAAGTTCCTGTACACTTTCCATAATGTCTGAGATGTTCAACGATAAAAAATTACAAATCAAAATTTTGCCTAGTAGTTTTGGAGCCAACCGCCATATGGTTCTTCCAGATAACTTTGTTTGAAAACCACCAAGCTGTTAAGGAGATGTTCACCAAAAAAATAGAGACATCAATATTCTGAAGAGTAGATCTAGAGTTGGCCATAATGTGGTCCTTCTGCCCAAATTTGGTTAAAATCTGTAAAGCGTCAAAAGAGCGGGGTTTTGACAATTTCCAATAACTTTTTCATAAAATGTACGATTTTCACCTAGACATCGATCAATAAAAATTCTGAATTGCAGTTCTGGAGCCTAGCACCATGGACCCCTTTCATACAAATTTGATTGAAAGCCATCACGCAGTTAAGGAGGAGATTTCCTATAAAGTTTGCATAAACTTGACAAATCAACGTTCTGAATAGAAACTCAGGAACCTGTCATATGGAGCCATATGGTTCTTCTAGTTACGGTTGGTTGAAAGGCGTAAAGGGGCGAAGGAGGAGATAAGTAACAATTTCGGGTCAATATTTCTACAGACCATTAATGTTGCCAGAACTAATGGTCTCTATGGCATCGTGATGGACTCAGCACACGCACACGCGCACACACGCACGCACGTACACACGCACTCACGCACGCACGCACGCACGCACGCACGCACGCACGCACGCACGCACGCACACGCCATTTTTAGACTTTGATAACATTCTATGTGAACAAATCAACATACATTCCAATAGATCCATAAATTGTAGCTATGCTAACCCATTTATTACGATTTAGATTATTGATGCAGACGTTTTGCATAGAGTTTTGATTATATTCTTTCTCATTTCTCTAGAGCTGATGAAATACACAAAGGGATTGACCACACTGTTCAAATAGCAGCAATGTACTGAGAATATCATTAGTGCCAGATGAAACGACCTGTACGGGTAACTCAGGACAATATGAGAGAAGCTATGAATAAACCGAGGTAAAATGGAAAGAAGGAACAGGACAATGATGATAGACACTGCCCTAGCGCTAGTACTACGACGTCCTTGTTCTGCGAGCCTGGGGTTTTTGGACAATTTCCATTGTTTCGTTATATGAAATATGGCTAGGACAATGGCTGGAAAGACAAGCTGAAGTACGATCAAAATGCCTTCTCGTAATTCTGCATCGCCAGAGTAATGACACACACTTACCATTCTATTCTCTAAGTGAATACGGTACGCTTTTGAGATTATAAGCCATGGAACTGAGGCGCATGCAGCAATGAACCACAATGCTATGGCACACCTCCACATGCATGTGCTTGTTACTCTGACTTTGGCAGCTAGAGGTTTTGTGAGTTGATAAAACCTGACACTTGATAGTAACATTAAGTGGCATATGCTTGACTTGTAAGCAGTAGATAATGAAAACGAGGAAATCCGACATAAAAAGTCAACTGCACTTGGACTAGTTGGAACAGTCAGTGGCGTTACAAACAATCCAAAAATAGCAGCCCAGAAGCAGGTCAAAAGATCACACACGCCTAAACTAGTAAGCAAGGTAAATACTGGAATCCTATATTTTCTAGACTTTATAAGGAAGAGTAATAAAATAATATTGACTATCATTCCCAAGCCAAACAAAAGGAGGGAATATGATGTATTAAATGTTATTGCTAGTTTAGAGTAACCCCTCAGGAATGCTATTAAGCGAATTTCCGTAGCGCCGAATATCGTTGACGTGTTCATATCTGATCCCGGTAGCGATACATTGATTCCTGACGAGGTGGGCATGTTCTTCAGATGGCGAACTCAATTCGTAAGGATGACTTGAGAAATCATTCTATTTCCCACGTAGAATATTAGATACGGTGTTTCACTCTTCTTTTGGGTAAATGTGTAAGAGTATCTATTGCGTGACAGTGCTTAAGATGCTTTTAATAATTTACGCAATATATCCTTCGTTCATATAATATGCATCACATCATCCCTCGTGAAGGACGGGTTTAATTAGGTGTGGTTTATTCAGTATCGGTAGTACAGTTCGCCGCTCACACACACACACACACACCTTACTTGTCACATAACGAAGTTGTTATACGAAATGAGGCACCAAACGGAATTGCTATAAGAAGTGAGACATCTAATTTCGATTTGCATATCAATAGTGGCGAATTTTTCTGATCGACTATTATGCAATACAATAAAAGTATAATTCTGTCAACAGTACAGTAGTTAAACATTACTAGCCTTGAATTGTAGCATCGGCCACAAAACACATGCAATTCTCGGTAAAAATCGTATCGACCTCAACTTCTTAGAAGATTGAGGCTGGAGATTAACGGCGGGATCAGTTTCTCGAGATGCACCCCACCCGACACTTCTAGCTATGAAACTCTCATTTCTAGCTAAGCTATGCCCCTTATTACAAGTGTTGGGATCGATTTGAAACCTTGAAACGTCAATTCACAGAATCGAGATTACAACGTAATGGATCTTTCCAATTTTAGCTATTCCCCGCCCATCTCTAGCTAAGCTCCACCCACACCTCGCTCGTGTTAGGATCGATCGATCTCTGAACTCCGTGACTATCAATTTCCAGAAAACTATACAGGTAAGTTGTTGAATATTTATGGCAGTAACAGCGCCCAGTCAAATTAGTTTCAAAATATTCAACAGCAGGTTTATTATGTAGTAGAGACATACAATTTGTATAACGTGCCAGTTAAAGACGGGCCGTATAAAATCACTAGGTAATGATTATGACGTCATCCTACACGCCGCGTAGCTGATTATGACGGTATATGAAGTCATTACTCTGTAGGGTCCATTACACAGGGAAGCTGTTGGATATTTTGAAACTCATTTGACCAGGGACTGTTTCTGCATATGACAGCAACAACTCACAGCCAAATTAGGCTAAAATAGTCAACAGACTGTTTAGTATTTTGTAAGATAATCAAAGAAATTCAATGTTTACACCTTCGTGCCGGACTATTAACACGTTCATGACGGAGTTATTCCTTTTGATTAATATGTCTGCTAACAAGTGTTGTTTTTTATTATGGCGTTAGCTACTCGAGTGACGGATAGGATCCATCTATTGCTGGTAACGATATCGATCACTGAAACATATGACAGACGAATACATTTTATTACAGCATAGTGATTGTTGTTATTCAAAAATTTTTCTTACTGATTACGCATACTAATTATAAGAAAATTAAATGTTCCAGAGTTTACCACTTACATGTACCCTAGATGTATATAACTGTGACTAATGCAAGATGATCGCTACGTTGATAATGTCTAAAATATGAACATGCATCTATATTTTTTATCTTTCTGCCGTCCAAGTGATATGCACCATTAGCTTGAAACAGGCGTACTGTATACAGGACAAACCATATATATGAATACAATTCTATATCAGATTATGCCACACCCTTTGATGGATGTGATTAAGAAAGCAATGATGAAACGTTTCCTTGATCTATTCTTGTCTGATTATTCTCATCCGTTCATTTCAATGGACATTTCCAGTTTTAGCTATGTCCCGCCCATCACTATCTAAGCTCCACGCACACACCTCGCTCGTGTTGGGATCGATCGATCACCGAACTCCCTGACTATCAATTTCCAGAAAACTATACGGGTAAGTTGTTAAATATTTCGAAACTAGTTGGAAAACATCATGTTTTATTAAATAGCAAAAACATACAATTCGCACAACGTGTCGGACTATTAAGCGTTAAAGACGGACTATATCGAATCACTCATGACGTCACGGGTCACGTGCTTGGTCATGACGTAATATGATGGATGGGTAAACGTGGAAAGGTCCATTGTAGCACAACGTTTACTTTTATTGAAGCTGGTACAATTATTTGATCTAAAGAAATCAATCAATGTAGGCCTACACAGATGCAGCATATGGTATAACTCAGTCTCATAGATATATTGTTTACATTCGGTCTCACTACACCCCACTCCACCCACCGCAACTCCCCTCTGCCCCATCACGGTCATACCAAGTTTCAACCATTATCCTAATAGATTGTGTTCACGATATAACTAGAGAGCCGTGCTGGGATATATGCAGAGCTAGGTTAAGCTCACTTGGGACCAAGGGATATGTACTTTTAGGGCTCCCTTATCACTTCTGCAAAAGATGGAAAGGCTACTACTACTACTACTACTACTACTACTACTACTACTACTACTACTACTACTACTACTACTACTACTACTACTACTACTACTACTACTAGTACTACTACTACTACTACTACTACTACTACTGCTACTACTGCTACTACTACTACTACTACTACTACTACTACTACTACTACTACTACTACTACTACTACAACTACTACTACCACTACCATTACCAGTACCACCACTACTACTACTACTACTACTACTACTACTACTACTACTACTACTACTACTACTACTACTACTACTACTACTACTACTACTACTACCACAACCACCACTACTACTACTACTACTACTACTACTACTACTGCGACTACTGCTACTACTACTACTACTACTACTACTGCTGCTGCTGCTGCTGCTGCTGCTGCTGCTGCTGCTGCTGCTGCTACTACTACTACTACTACTACTACTACTACCACTACCACTACTACCACTACTACTACTACTACTACTACTTTTTATTTTTTATTTGAAAATCCGACGCTGTCGCAGTCGGACACACTTCCCGGAGGAACTCTTTTAAAAAAGGCTTGCAAACCCCCATACAAAATCGGGTGAAATAGCAAGCTTTATTAATGCTATATGAATAACAATACAAACTTAATATATCAAAACAGTGCAAGCTAAAATACTCTATTGCCATATACCACACCCATAGCATAACTACATAGAAAAAACTTAATAAAGAGCTGATAACATAATATAATTCAACAAAACCATTACTTTTTGCACACCGTGTAGTAGTAGGCCCACATGGTGAGCATAGTTACCCAACAAGTGGGAAAGTGACTTATCAATAATTAGCGGTAAGTTACTGCTACTCATTGACGCCATTGACCCAATTCAGGCTAAGTAGATCATACGTAATTTAACGTAGCACACTTTATAGTATTAGGCCCAAATGGCGAGTGCAGCTCGCCAACAAGTGGCGAGGTGACTCGTCAATAAGTAACAAAAGGTCACTCATTGACGCCAGTTGGCCGATTCTTAAATACGGGGCGGGCGTAGTAGCCTTTATGTCGTATAACGCACAAACTAAAAGTATACAAACTATGACTACATAGATGGCGCTTTGGGTTCACATTCTAAATTTACTTCATTGTAAGTTATTGCAAATTATCATGGAACAAATACACCTACAGTAAACATTTACAAAAGGATGATAATTGTATATATGCAAGATGTCATACTCTGTTAACCTAATAAACTCGAAAGTCAGATCACCTCCAGAATATTGACGCGATGCACATTTGATATTTAAATATACCGATTCCCAAGGTTAGGTTTTTCGTCAAAATTATCATCTCCTAAGACAATACAATTTTAAACTACAGTCAATTAAATAAAATAAAATACCATATATCAATATACAACAAGCAGCGAGTGTGCTAGCTTATACAAGTTCTGCTTCTGCTTCTGCTATTTTTAGATGTCCGTGTTCAATTGATACCAGGCCAGTTTTGCACCATACATCTTTAAATCTACTTTCTTTTCCATGTTCCACTAGCCTGTAAAATTCACAATGAATGCAGTTTATCACCAATGATCGAAATATAGCTTGTATGGCTCTTTGGTGGTTGTTTCCTGTTTTATCGCTTGCCTCTGAACACCGATGCTTGATAATGGCCCACCCTCCTACAGCTAACAGGGTTACTAACAATTCTTTCTCCTTGCTATTAACGATTCTTCCGATATTTGAGCAATCTCTGAACATAATTGTTTCAGCTATAAATTTCACATATTTGATTCCAAATTTAGCAAGGAGCATATTGATATATACCCAAAAGCCTGTAACTATACAACACTGTGTAAACAGATGGTTTATTGTTTGCTCCTCAGTATTACATACTAAGCATGGGCCTGTACTTGGTATTTTGTACATATACGTCAGATGGCCGCCCCAGAGCCTTCGACGGAGTAATCGCCATGCCAGGTCCTGTGCGCTTGCTGGTAGACAAGGTAGATGTATTGTTTTCCACGCATTTTTCCAGTTGTTTGGCGTGCATCGTAAATTGTTCTAATGCCTAACTGCAATAAGAGTCTGCCTCCAACTTTGCATTAGCATCCCATACCAGTCTCTAGATGCCATGTTGTATTGTAAATGATCTGAGTTAAATACTAATGCTGGTTGCAACATATCTCTGTTGTCAAGTGCTTTCGGTAATTTGAACCATTTACCAGGTATTGCATTCTTTATTCTAAGAAATAATCGTTGGGCATTAATATGCCTCATTGATGTTGCTCTTGCTACGTCCTGCATCGCAATCCATTTGCGAGGTTTTGAATTTACTAAATCACGTAAATACTGAATGCCATTTTTGGCCATAGAGGGCAAATATAATACAGCATCATTATCACGAATTAACTCGTTGCCCCAAAGACGTTGCTCTAAGGCATCTTCCCAGCAACTGGGTTGTGGCATTGATCGTGTACATATTTTCAAAGCTTCGAGCTGTTCTTTATATACGTTTGGTATCTTCTGATGGGTAGGTGGCAGTTTATTGCACAAAAATAAGCATTCTACTGGAAATGGATCTACGTACCTTTGTAGAAGTGCCCTTGCAATACTTGACCAAGATGAGTTTGAAGTGAGTAACTTATTCAAGAATTTCAGTTTTTAAGATGCACACTTTGCTAAAACATTAATCAAATCCAGGCCTCAATCATGCTTTTCATTGGTGAGGATTGATTGCGATACTAACTGGGCTTTGTCCCCCCATATGAAGGACAAATGTAACGTGTTGATCTTTGACTCTACTGAATTGGGCATATGAACTACATAAGCTGTATACCATAGTCCAGATAAAATTAAATTATTAAGGACAAATGTCCTGCCAAATACAGTTAGGCGACGTCGTTTCCAATTTAGTAATGCACACTTTAGCTTGGATAGCCTTTCTTCCCAGTTTATTATTACATCTTGTGCTCAGCTAAAGTAAATACCCAAAATCTGTAGGACATCGTCTGATCAGTTAATATCCATAACATTGTCAGTTGTCCTTCCATGCACCCAAAAATAATCCCTTAGATTTATCTCTATTGACCTCAAGCCCTGATGCCTTTTGAAAATCTGATAATACTCCATTTAAAATTCTAAAATCTGAATTTGTACCTGCAAACACAGTCGTATAATCTGCATATTGAGACACCTTTAGTGGCCTTTCTACGCCACGTATACATAATCCCTGACAATCATTACGTTGCCTCTATGTGGCCCCCAGCGATTCCATAGCTATGACGAATAAAAGCTGAGACAATGAGCACCCCTGTCTGACACCTAGTTCCAACACTACAGGTTCAGATAGATGATTATTTACTAAATAGCAACGTCCTATATCAGTATATAAAATAAAATTAACCCATTTAATAAATCTGGAACTAAAGCCAATATGGTCTAAAGACTTAAACAAGAACTCCCGTTCAAGTCTGTCAAACGCCTTCTCGTTATCAAGTGCTATTATTGCTGCTGGGATGCAATCTTATTCAACTAATTGAATAAGGTCTCGCATAAGCAATGTGTTGTTTAATATTGTTCTTCCTGGTACAGAACACGTTTGATCATCATCAATTACTTCGCCTATGACTGCGACAAGTTTTAATGTTAGTGCCCGAGTAATAATCGTATAGTCTACGCAGAGTAGAGAGATTGGTTTATAATTCTGTAATTTATTTCTGTCACTCTTCTTGTATATAAGCCAACCATATGCCATCGATGGAGGGAGATGCCCTTGCTTAAAAAATGCTAGCTGCTACTTCTTCTAATACTGGACCAAATATGTGCCAGAATGTTTGATAAAATTCGACTGGAAGTCCGTCGCAGCTAGGAGACGTTTCTAACTTCATACCTTTGAGGGATTTTGTCAAATCATCAATTGCTGGTGATTGGTCACAACTTTCGCGACATGAATCTGGACGTCTTTGCGTTATATTAGCTGAAATATCTCTAGTTGCAGCTTCATCACTTCCCTCAGATTTATACAATAATTTGTAAAATTTGGATACTGTTTCCATCATCTCTCCAATTGTGGACACTGATACACCATTAGTATTCAGTGAGCGCATTACTTTCTGTATACCTCTTGCTTTTTCGCCCTCGGTGTGCATTTGTGCTCTTGACCTTATTTTGGCGCCATCAAACTGATATTGCTCTATTTCATTTAGTCTAACTTTTAATTTGACTAATAGTCCGTAATAATTATATTCTCCATCATTAATTTTCTTATTAATTATACACACCAACATCTGAAGCGCCTTTTTACGCTTTCCCCATTTCCCATCCTTTCCTGATGGAAAACTGCCTTGAAATAAATTTTAGGTCGGATTTAACATTCTGCCACCAGTCTGTTATACATTCATATACATTTCTCTTTTCATCCCAATGCCTCCAACAACTTTCTACACATTTGCGATAGCAACTATCTCGTAACAACGCTACGTTGAGTTTCCAAAATCCATCTCCTCGTTTGATCCAGTCAGCATTGTCTAATGTGATGGAAGACATATTGTGATCAGAGAAAGTTACTGGTTTTATGTTAGTTTTACACATGTAACCTTTCAATGAGCGTTCTACATAGATCATGTCCAATCTGGATGCTTTCATTCCATCGGTTGAAAACCAAGTAAAGTCGCTGCCCTCGAGATTTTCAATCCGATAAGTGTTTAACAAGCTTTTATATTCACAGATGTATTTCAAAATATTATAAGATGTGTCATTAAAATTAGACCTAGCGTTTCTGTCTTTAGCCTTCATCTAATATGCAATTAAAGTCACCGTCAATAATTAGGCTTTCAGGCGTTCTGTCATGAATTATTGTGGAAACATCATTTATAAATTCACGACGCAATTGATGGGAGGTTGGCGCATAAAGGCACATCAAATTAAAACTTGTGTTTAGTACATCAAATGATACACACATCCATCTACCATTTATATCTGATGACGAGGATATAACGTCAAGATAGTTGAGACAGCGGGGGAGGATAAGAATGGCCACTCCCGCACTATTATCTTGTGATAAAGAATAAAAGATATGCCATTTTGAAATACTTTTGAGAGATTCATACACTTCATGTTTTTGAATTTTGGTATCCTGTAGAAAAGCAATATCAACCCTCTCGTTTGCTAATTCTTCAAGCAAGTGACGCTGCTTGACTTCGGTGTTTAATCCTCTGCAATTTATGGTGCAGATTATCATAATTAGTAAAATTAGGTTTACAACCGCCATCATTAGATTAACTTGGTTTGTTTTTTTAGCTGGTTTCTTATACCATTTACCTAATTTTCCTGCGAATTCAATGTTTCCTAGTTCTACCACAGACAAATATTCATATTTGGAAATATCAGAATCATGGCGCAGTAGACAATATTTAACGCCTCTCGCCGTTACCTGGGCACTAACACTTCACCACCTTCAGATCGGTACATCACCATTTCATCTTTCATCTGTGAACTCTGTGTTTGTATTGACACATCTGATTCTGCAATTGACATTATATCATCATCCATAGAGTTTTCCTCAATCTCAGATTCTGAGCTATTGTTTTCTTTCTGGCGTTTATTGCCACTTGACATACATTTGGCAGCAACACCATTCAACATAGCGTCAAGCTGACTTAGATCAATCGGACTTAGCAGGAAATCGACAGAGCTTTCTGTTTTCTGTGACCTAAATTTACTCTGTCCTAATATTAAGTCATCTTCTAAAGTGCAATGATCTGCATCTCCGTTACTATCGTCATACTTCTGTGTTCCATTTACATCCATAATGGACCCCACCACATTTTGATTAATTTCTGAGGTTAAAGCTATTCCCTCCTCTAATATTTCTATCTCATCATCTGAAGTTACTTCAATAGGATTTGCTGCCTTTTCTGTCTCCTTTATAGTGGGCATGAACCTCGACGGTAACTATTTGGTACTTCTACTGTGGGATTGTTTTTGTTGTTTGGACAGTGCCATTTGAAATGGCCAGTTGAACCACAGAGCAAACATTTATTTCTATTTGGGCAATCTGCTGCAAGATGTTCAGTGCTAAGGCAGATTCTACATTCTTTTATCTACCCTCTGTATCATAAGGGCAGAACAAAGCTGCCATCAAGCGTCAATCTGTTTGGCTATCCACTTTTTCAAACCAGATGCGCCTTACACCATTCTCCAAAGTTCTGTCAAACGGATATGTTTCCCTTCAATCTTTTGTATTTTACCATACCTTTTCAGTTCATTCATGATTCGTTCATCTGGATTCTCCAATGGAACTTTCATTTTAACTAACAACCTATCCGACTCGATTTCTTCTACATTACACACTTCGCCTTTCACAACAAGGATCTCCTTAATACTTTCATTCGCCACAGTCACATTCCATACAGATTTAGTAACATTGATAAGCCCCTGCAAAACAGCAGGTCACGCGCCAACGACCTCCTTTAACCCATGATACACGTCGATAGCCGTGACACCCCAGCCCGTAGTTGTTATTTTGAGGTTTATGGTACGCTTATAGAACGTTGCCATGGTGTTTAAAAAAAGAGGAAACCCATACTACTGCAATATATAATGCCGATAATACAAATATGCAATACCAAGACATCAGGGAAAGAGCTAAATACTAAATAAATAGTGCCCCCTTTTGAAACCCTGACGTCTACCAACAAATATACGAATAGAGAGTACAGTCGTATATTTGTTCGTTTGAACCATTTATTAAGTGGTTCACTAACACTTACTCGATTAAAGTGGTTTCCTAATGTATACTAACATATTACAGTCATATATTTGTTAGTCTGTTCGAGTTGACCGGGGACAGCCAACTGACTATAAAGATGTATATAATCAAAGAACTAGGCCTGCGCTTACAAATGACAAAGGAATTAAATCCACTCGCTCAAGCGATCTTGCCAAATATAATGAGCTAGCCAACGAACAATAGAAATAGCATACCGGCGCGGGGAGAAATGTATCGCATTGACCACAGTAAGAGGAGCCCTATTTAATCGCGGACACCGCCAGCTAAGAGAAGTGCCTTTAGAAAATGGAGACACAAAATCCGCTCCAACCATGACAAGAATTTACAAACTAAACATAATGTTTGAAAGGATGTACTAATACGAAATATATGTACAACATTTATCTACAAAATTGCGCTAGAAACTAGCAAATTCGGGCAGCAATTGCAGAGCTAAGTAAAGCATGCGTTCACTTTGACTACCTCTACTACTACTACTACTACTACTACTACTACTACTACTACTACTACTACTACTACTACTACTACTACTACTACTACTACTACTACTACTACTACTACTACTACTACTACTACTACTACTACTACTACTACTACTACTACTACTACTACTACTACTACTACTACTACTACTACTACTACTACTACTACTACTACTACTACTACTACTAGACCGTAGCGCTAAATCAATGGCAGCATGCAATTTTTCTGTTCCAACGTTTTATCAAATTCTTTATGTTTGTCGTCAAGTTTTTGAAGTATTTTTTTAGTCAAAATGTTTCTAAGTAAATGTAAATTGTGCTTCTTATATCAGTTATTGATTATTCTTTGGAAGTTACCTATCGTTAGTGATTTATATTTCAACGTGGTTAGAATAGAACCAGAGTATAGGCGGCCATTAGTAGTTCAGCAAGGTAGTGAGCACTGCTCAGGCAGTAGGACAAGTATAGTGAACTGTTTACTAACAACAATATGAAATACTCGGTGTCGGACCTGAAAGCAATACGGCTTTCACAATACAATCACAGATATTCGAACACATTGGATATCAGCGTGTTGAACTGTCTTCACAAATACGGTATTATTAACCCTACATGCCGTGGGTGTCGAGCCGGCAGAAAAAGACAGCGAACAATACCTACTTTAATAACATCACTTAAGAGCAGACCAAAGTGTAAATCTGGACAAGGCATATGTACTGCCAATCTGATTCAAGTATCCATCGTACCAAACCCTATTGACTTAACCCATGTACCTACAGAACTTCGCCCAGCTGACATGTGCAGGGGTGGATTATTGAACGCTAGATCAGTGTGCAATAAAACTGTTAGTATTGTGGAGTATATACTTGAAAGGCACCTTGATATTGTTGCAATAACAGAGACTTGGCTCAAGACTGAGTGTGATAATATAACAATAGGTGACCTCACACCCACCGGGTACCAGCTAAAGCACAACCCCAGCCATGGGAGAAGAGGGGGTGGAGTCGCTGTGTTATATAAAGAGGCATTCGATCTTAAAGTAATAAAATCGCCATCATATTACACATTTGACTGTCTTGAATGCGAGTTTATGCATAACTCAGTCCTATTAAGACTCATAACAATATATCGGCCGCCACCTGGAAAACATGACCCACCCTCGTCAGAATTCTTCCAAGAAGTGTCTTCCCTACTTGACCGATATACTTTCAGTACCGGAAATTTACTGTTACTCGGTGATTTTAACGTACACATGGAAATTGCAGACGATCATAATGCATCAATTATGCGGGCTTTATTAGAAACATCAGATCTTATACAACATGTGAAACATGCCACCCATAGTAAAGGACATCTACTGGACTTAATTATAACACGAGCAGATGAATCTGTCGTCAGTAATGTTGATCTTGATGCAGGCGCAATCGCGTCTGATCATGCATTTATAAAATTCGACGTTTCTCTTCCAAAACCTGCTCTGCCACGAAAAACGATTACTTATAGGCGACTTCGCTCACTTCCCATTGAATCAATCAGATCAGACATACGTGCACGTAGTATGTGCACGAATCCATCTGAGAACATGTCCAAACTCGTGAACCAGTACGACAATGAACTACGAGCCATTCTTGATAAATATGCTCCCCTAAACCATAAAACAATCGTTGTTCGTCCACATTCACCATGGTTCAACAGTGAGATAAAAGGAAGCAAAACGACTTTCACGAAAATACGAACGCCTTGCACGCAAAACGAATCTACACGTTCATTTACGGTTATATGCTGATCAGTGTAAAGTGGTTAACAAAATGATAACTGTAGCAAAGCAGGATTACTACTCAACATTAGTGTCCGAACACAAAGCAGACCAGAAAAACCTGTTCTCCGTTTTCAACAGGCTCCTTCACAAAGATAAAGGACGAAATACCTTACCACAGCACAGCAATTGAGTTGAGCTAGCTGGCAATTTTGGACAGTTTTTCACTGAAAAAATCGAACTCATTCGTGCAAACATTTTGAGACATCCAGATTATTCAGTACAGATTCTAAACGATGTACCAGTATCAGAATGTCCTCTGATAGAGTTTCGACCAGCTTCCATCAGTGAGGTGTCAACACTAATCAGGAAATCACCACAAAAGTCCTGTATTCTAGACCCAATACCCACACACTTGGTTAAAGACTGTATCGCCGACCTTGCACCAGTCATTACAAATATGATAAATATGTCCATGGATAGTGGCTCTGTGCCTACTATCTTTAAATCAGCAAACGTGATACCACTGCTCAAAAAACCATCTCTGGACTCTAACCTTCTTAACAACTACCGACTGGTATCGAATCTAACATATCTATCAAAGCTGTTAGAAAAAGTGATTGCAGAACGACTTCAGAATCACCTAGAAGTAACTAACCTACGTGAGTTGTACCAAAGTGCCTACCGCAAGCTTCATAGCACAGAGACGGCTTTACTACGCGTGCAGAACGATATATTATGTTCTATGGACAATCGTATGTGTGTGCTATTACAACTCCTAGACCTATCTGCAGCCTTCGATATGATAGATCATACAACTATGCTATCACGACTAGCAGAACTGAGCATATCTGGTACATCACTGAGTTGGTTCAAATCCTATTTAACATGTCGCTATCAAACAATCACATTAAATGAAGCTAGGTCATCTCAGTATGAGTTGCTCTCTGGTGTGCCGCAGGGGTCTGTGCTCGGGCCTATATTATTCACTATCTACACGGCACCACTGGGACGACTTCTAGACGCACGTGGAATGAGCTATCACTTCTACGCCGATGATACTCAACTGTATCTAGCTTTTCACACTTAGATTAAATTAGTCACACACCCAACCAATTGAATGCCCGGGAAATTCTGGAGGACTGTATTCGCGATGTGAAACGTTGGATGTTAAACAACCTTTTGCAACTCAACAAGAAAAAGACAGAAATAATTATGATCGCTTCCCGTCACTTGAGACCAAAAATAGAAATTGAATCGGTTCATATCGGTGGCGCCAACATTCCTTTTAGTGTTAATGTGAGAAATATTGGCGTAGTCTTTGACAATACTATGTCTATGGAAAGCCATGTGACGTCGATCTGTAAATCTAGATTTCTGAACACTCGCAACATCGGTAAAATTAGGAAATTGCTAGACTATAATGCAGTCAATACCCTGGTCCACGCAACCATCACATCAAGGCTGGACAATTGCAATTCTCTTCTCACAGGCATATCATCATCGCAGTTACAACGTCTCCAACGAGCACAAAATACGGCAGCCCGGTTAATAACCAGAACAAAAGTGCATGAACACATTCGACCAGTCCTCAAAGAGCTACACTGGCTGCCAGTGGAACAACGAATCAAATTTAAGGTCGCACTTTTCGTGTTCAAATGCCTACATGACTTAGCCCCACCGTATTTATCATCACTTATAACTAGACGAATAGCACCGAGAGCACTAAGATCGAGTGAACAGCTACTCTGCGTAGTACCCAATTCCAATCTTGTCATTGGAGAGCGTGCTTTCTCCATAGTTGGACCAAAACTTTGGAACGACCTTCCATCCAACATTCAAAACAGCAACAACGTTGAGGCTTTCAAAACTCTTCTAAAAACCCATTTGTTCCAAAAAGCATATTTCACTATTTTAAATTAGCTTTAACTTTTGTAAAGCGCCTTTGGGCAGTTAATTCTGGAATTGGCGCTATATAAATGCATACATACATACATACATACGACTACTACTACTACTACTACTACTACTACTACTACTACTACTACTACTACTACTACTACTACTACTACTACTACTACTACTACTACTACTACTACTACCACTACCACTACCATTACCACTACCACTACCACTACCACTACCACTACCACTACCACTACCACTACCATTACTATTACCACTTTTTTTGTTGAAAATCCAACGCTGACGCAGTCTGACAAACTTCATGGAGGAACTCCTTTAAAAAGGCTTGCAAACCCCCAGAAAAAGAACTGGTGAACTAGTAAGCCTGATTAATATTACACCAAAACAAAAGATAAATAATGAGCATTAATACAGTCTATAAATACATAATGGCTTAAATAGTATAGATACAAAACAATAGACTGATAAAGATCCAATAGCAAAATAAAACTTAACAAAGGCATTACTATTCAACCCAGGTGTAGTAGTAGACCCGTGTGGCGAGTGCAACTATCCAAGAAATGAAAAGTTCCTCGTCAATCAATGACACATAAGTCAATCATTGATGCCAGTGGGCTGATTCTTTAAAGATCAGCGGGCGTAGTAGCATTTGGGTAGCATAACATATATAGTCAGCAGGAAAATTACAGAAAAATAGCTGAAAATAGATGCTGCTCTTGTTTACATTTTTGATTTACTTTTTTGTAATGTTTTGTAAATTATCCATGAACAAATAACCTTATAAAAACCCTGTGCAAGTTTCTAAACTTACCCGGGACGATTTTATAATTCAATGGCAACTTACTTTATCGTTTGATTATTAAATTACCCCAGTCTGTTTATTTGTTAACAAGAATTATTACACATAACAATATCAAAGTGCAGCCTAAAATGAATTACATGACACAGATTAATTAAAAGACACAGATAAATCAGCAGTAGTAATTAAATGATTTAAGCTAGTGCAGGCTCATTTATTTTTACAGTTCCAAAACATAAGTAACACCTATCAGAAGTCGTAATATTGCACTTGTATATCAAGTGTCCCACCCATAGCCGTCGATGTAGTAATCGCCACCATAAATCACGAGCCATATTTGGTATATATGGAGAATGTAAGATTTTCCATACATTTTTCCAACTGGATGGTTTATGGCTTGAGTCCTCCCATCTCCTAATTGCTATGGGAGGTGTTACTTGTTTTCGTCTCATAATGTGGTACCATTCCTTGGATCTCATCTTGTATTTTAACATCTCATCATCAAGAACTAATGCAGGTTGCGGAGTCAAACTATTATTATTTACATTTGGCAGACGAAACGATTCAACTGGTACAGCATGTTTTAATTTATTTAGCAACCGCTGGACATCTATATGCCTCATATGTGTTTTTCTGGCTACTTCTTGCATTGAAATCCATCTACGTGTTTGAGGGTGTATCATATCAGATACATGTTGAATGCCATATTTTGCAAAGGACGGTAGATAAAGTACTGCATTGTTATAACATATATTACTATTGCCCCACAATTGCTGTTCTAGTACTTCCTTCCAGCACGTAGGTGGAGGCATGTATCTGTCAAATATTTCTAACTCCTAAACTAGATCTTTAAACACATCTGGTATCATTTGGCTATTCGGAGGTGGCGTCTTTGAGGTAAAAACATGCTCCGCCAGAAATGGTTCTACAATTCTCTCCATGAGAGCTCGTGAAACACATGCCCACGTCTCATCTGATGTAATAAGATCATTCACAAATTTTAACCTTAAAGAAACACATTTCACTTTAATATCAATTAAATCAAGTCCTCCTTCTAACTTAGCATTATTGAGAACACGATGGGAAACTAAATGATTCTTTCCTTCCCATATGAAAGACAATATCAACTCATTAACCTCCTTTTCTACATGTTTTGGCATGTGTACAAGAGATGCTGTATACCATAGCCCAGATAATACCAAGTTGTTGACAACAAACACTCTACCAAAAATTGAAAGACGACGACGCTTCCAATTTTCTAATATTCTCTTAAGCTTAGATACTCGTTCATTCCAATTTTGTGTTGTATTCGGTTTCCTGCTAAAATAGATGCCTAAAATCTTAATGGTATCATTAGTCCAATTGATTTCAAGTGGCTGGTCATTCCGCTCTTTCTATGGCCTCAAAAATAATCCTTTGGATTTTCCTTTATTGATTTTCAAACCAGATGCATTTTGGACCTTTTTTAGTACGTGGTTTAAAATTGCAAAATCATTGTTTGAACTGGTAAACACAGTTGTGTCATCAGCATATTGTGACAGCTTAAGTGGTCTTTCTATGCCACGAATACATATGCCTTGAAAGTTATTATTTTGCCTCAATGCTATGCCAAGGGATTCCATCACAATAACAAATAATGATGGCGATAGGGAACACCCCTGTCTAACACCACGTTCTAAGACAATTTCTCTGGATAATTCATTGTTCACTAAATAGCTACTCTTGATATCCGTGTGTAAAATCTTAACCCAATTAATAAAGTTTGAGCCTAACCCACACGATTGCAAAGAATTAAAAAGACAATCTCATTCCACACGGTCAAATGCCTTTTCGTTGTCCAAGGCAATCACAGCTGAAGGGATGCTATCCTTCTCAACCAATTGAATAAGGTCTCTTATTAACATGGTATTGGTTACAATTGTCCTCCTAGGTACAGCACATGTCTGCTCTGTTCCAATGATTTCTCCTAAAATACTACCTAGTTTCAATGTTAGTGCTCTGGATATTATTTTGTAGTCTACACATAGTAGAGAAATTGGTCTGTAATTCTGAATTAGACGTCTGTCATTTCATTTATATATTAGCATTACCTATGCCCTAGCCATAGTTGGTGGTAAATGGCCTTTCTAAAAAATGTCAGTGGCTAATTCTTCCATTATTGGACCTACAAGGTGCCAAAACGTTTGGTAAAATTCAACTGGAAGGCCATCACACCCCGGTGATTTTTCTAGTTTCATACCTTTAAGGGATTTAGTTAAATCTTCTAGTGTTAAGGGTTGATCACACAATTCACTGCCTGTGTCTCACACCTTTTTGTCAATATTTGCTAACAAATCCAATTTTGCATCTTCATCAATTCCCTCTGACTTGTACAATGACTCATAGTAGTTGCATACACTAGTACTCATTTCATTGTTGGTAAAGACGGTTGAACCATCCGGCATGTTTAATGAGACATCACCTTATCTACTGCCCGTGCTTTTTCTAATGTGCAAAAATATCGGGTTGGCTTTTCCCCCTCTGCGTGCATCTGGGCTCTTGCTCTAATTTTTGCACCCTCAAATTCATATTGTTCTATATCTATTATTTTCCTTTTAATTTTAACCAGTAATTCATAATAATTATCTTCACTATTATTTACTTTAGCATTAATTTTCATCAGTGATCGATGAAGTGTTTTCTTGCGTTTGCGTATTTACCGTGCTTTTCTAATAGTATACTTTCGGGAAACATACTTTAAATCCAGTTTTACAAAACCCTACCATTGCAAAGTGCTCTTATATGATGCTTTCCCATTAATCCAATGTTGCCAACAACTCTCTATATTATTCTTATAAAATTCTTCTCCCAACAGTGTTGTGTTTGATTTCCAAAACCCAACCCCTTTTGTTACCCAAGCAGCATTGGCAAAGGTTACACAAACCATGTTATTATCTGAGAATGCGGCTGGCTTAATATTAACATCTCCCCAGTACCCTGTCAACAAACTATTCACATAAATTCTGTCGATCCTTGAACCAACTTTACCATCTGCCGAAAAACATGAAAGATCTGTACCATGAGGTTTTGATATTCTATAGGTGTAAACTAAATTTTCATCATCACATATTTCTTTTAAGAGTCTCTGTGATGTATCAGTATAAGTTGAAGTTGCATTCCTGTCATTTTCTTTGTGTATGACACAATTAAAGTCACCACAAACATAAAGTTTGAAAGGAAATACTAATACGAAATATATGTATACAATTTATCTACAAAATCGCGCTAGAAACTAGCAAATTCTCACGAACAAAGTACTCATCTTTGGAGCTTCGAACCTGAGTCGCATTAATGTTGAGCCCCACCCTGAAACCCAAGTTGCCTGCTACCCAGGAGCTAAATTGTGTCATGCTAGAGGACTAATTCAAAAGTACACCGGATCATTTAAACCAGAGAAAATAGTGATTAACATTGGCATTAATGATATGAATGAACCCATCTCTAGTTCAAAACATAGATTAATGCTGCTTCTCAGTGCGATTAAGTCCAAATTCCCAAAGACTGCGATTTACTTCGCAAAACTTAACTATTCAAGTCGGTTGACAGATCAGCAGAAGTTGGCGATTCAGTCCATCAATTCGACGGCTGAATCATCAAAATCTGTGACTGTCATTCCTGCACTTAGACTCTCAGAATTTAATGTTGTTAAGGATAACATTCATTGGACTGAGAAGACAGCTAACTCGATGTATTCTGCATGGCTTAAATTCCTAAATTTAAACTAGACAAGGGCCAGGGTAACATCCGCCCGGAAACAGGACTGGGCAGTAATATTGTCAATCTAACTGGCTCCCCATTAGGTGAAGCAGAGCAGTCACTGCTCAATTTTGGTCTTACATTTGTCCCAACACCAAAACCTAAAACAGGTTTGTTTTACGAAACCTTTTAGATAATGGCTGTATGGAAACATCTGAATTTAGTCACCGTATTAAGTTAGCAGACTTCTTTCGTAACTCTAATAGTAACATTCCACAATTCATTGAAAAAACTGGCTGGACACCAAACGTAAAAATCCTGGACCCAGCGATCGGTGAAAGCATAGACCTCTTTTCAGAACGTGTTAAAAATTATACATTCCCTAATGATCAACCAAATTTACCCTATGAGGAACGTCAGGCCTTAATTGAATTGTCTAAAAAATAGCGAAATTGTCATCAAACCTGCAGATAAAGGGTCGGCAACTGTAATAATGCTTAAAGATAACTATAAACGTGAAGCACAACGACAACTTAGTAACCCAAAGCATTACCAGAAACTAAGCAAACCACTTTGGCAAAGTAATTGCAGCAAATTTAATGAGATTCTTCAAAAATTGCTCGATAGCAAGAAGATCACCGAAAAGCAACATAAGTATCTCTTTGCTAAACTTGAGTCAAAACCACGGACTTTCTATCTTTTGCCAAAAATTCATAAACCCATAGATTCGTGGTTGGACCCAATGTCACCGCCCGGGCGACCTATAATCTCTGATTGTGGCTAAGAATCCTACAGAATCAGTGAATACATCGATTACCATCTACAGCCAATAGCAAATAGACACCCCAGCTTCTTGAAAAACACAGAAGACTTCTTATCACAGGTCTCTGAGACCTGGATACCTCCACATTCATTCTTGGTCACGCTTGACATCGATGCTATGTATACAAACATTGACATCGGGAAGGGTATAAATTCTATCCGTAGAGCATTCGTAAACTACCCAGACACCAACAGGCCAGGCAGAGAAGTAATAGCTCTATTAGAGCTGAGTCTGAAAGGCAATGATTTTGAATTCGATGGCGAAATTTACCAACAAATTTGCGGCTGCGCGATGGGCAAGCGCTTTAGCCCATGTTTTGCCAATATTTACATAGCAGAGTGGGAGGAGGAAGCGTTAGAAAAGTGTCCAAAACAGCCCCTCATTTATGGCAGGTACCTGGATGACATTTTCATGATTTGGCAACACACAAAGGCAGAGTTTGATGAATTTTTCGAAATTCTGAACAATCACGATCCGAATATTAAATTAAAAGCAACCATTGACGAGATGTCCGTAGATTTCCTGGATGTAACTGTATATAAAGGTCTAAAGTATGAAACAACTGGCTACTTAGACTACAAAGTGGAAATCAAACCAACCGATTCGCATCAGCTATTACACAAAACATCTTTCCATCCACCGCATACTTTTAAAGGAATAGTAAAATCACAAATAATCCGTTTTCACAGGAATTCGAGTGATAGGAAAAACTTTGAAGAAGTGTGCTCTACCCTATTCAAAGCCCTCAAACCACGAGGTTACATCTCACGATTCTTGCGCAAAATCAAATCTGAAACATTAGACGGCTTGGAAACCATTCCAGATAATGCCTCAAATCGTCGGCCTACCAAAATTTCTCACAATCGTCCTATTATAGGTGTAGGTGAATCTCGCAAATGCGGAAAGAAAAGGTGCAAGTTAGATGAATTTCTCCCAAACCAGAATACTTTCACGAGCTTTCAGAACAAAAGCAAGTTCCAACTTCAGTCTAATCTAGATTGTGACTCTGAAAATGTTATTTATCTAATTTCATGCAAATTGTGCCAAAAACAGTATGTCGGCGAAACCAAATGTCCATTAAGATGGCGGGCAACTCGACACCTCTCAGATATTAGGCTAGAGGAAGACACACATGTTTCCGAACATTTTAATCTTCCTGACCATTTAGTCCTTCGTGACGTTGAAATTATGCCAATTGATCAGCCACCCCTTTCAGATACGGCAGAAGAAACCGATAAACAAAGAAAACTTCGAGAATCGTTTTGGATTAAAGAACTCGAAACACAGTGGCCAAGGGGAATACACTCGGATCCAGGCTTATCTGATCAACGTGACAAAATTCCATTCATTCTGACCTATAATCGGAAAAACGTTGAAATTTCCAAAATCTTGAAAGATGAGTTTCAAAACCTACAGGAGAAACTGAAACAAGCGTCCAGTAATTGCGTTTAAGAAAAATCCGAATCTACGTGACATCTTGGTAAAAGCAAAACTCAAATAGCTATCCAGAATATCCATCTCAATCATTCAACATTAACCCTTGCATGATGGTCAGCCAAAAACGGTCAATTTAGTGATCTTGGGCAATGCCCATTTGCCGGCGGGGATTGGTGTATTTTTGAAAATTTACCGCTGTAATGACTGGCTCAGGAACCGAGACAGTCGTTCCAGTGGCATATTCTCGGGAATGACCTTGTCTGTGCCTGCAAATGTACATTAAATAAGTAAGCGAATATTTGGATTTTACTGAACAAATTGAACCAGTAAAGGGTTAACATTAATGCCATATAGCTTTCCTCAAACAAAATGACAAATCTCAGGCAGTAAGATAAACCAAAATATCTTAAATTTTTGAATTTTTTCAATTATTGAAGATTCTGAGCCAGTGCGTTGACACTATTGACTACTACCACTACCACTACCACTACCACCACCACTACTACTACTACTACTACTACTACTACTACTACTACTACTACTACTACTACTACTACTACTACTACTACTACTACTACTACTACTACCACTACCACTACCACCACCACCACCACTACTACTACTACTACTACTACTACTACTACTACTACTACTACTACTACTACTACTACTACTACTACTACTACTACTACTTCTACTACTGCAATACAAATTTGGAATAGGTCGGTCCTCTTCGGAATATCCCGTGGGTGGAAGCGGAACCTTCGCATCTGCAGTACACATCCTGCTTACTTAATCCATATCTGGTGGATAGGAGCGGGTTACCGCCAATGGCATACCATCTTTGCACTAACAGGGCGTGCGGCCGTACACGGCTGACCAATGTTCCAGCAGTGTCTATATTAGGTTAATTATGAGATATATGCACACATCTCGTTTCATTAGCAATACACGGGTAGGAATTGTGTTTTTCTTTTCCTGGAACAAAATTATCCGGGCTTTCCGAATATGAAAAACGTTTCAAAATCGGCTCAGTATCAACTAAATGATCTAAGATTAAAGGTTTTTCAGTCAGCGTACCATGGAGACGTGTCCACGTCTAGTAAATTTACTTTCTGCTTAGACGCTGGTCTTGTGATTAACTTCCTACCCCATCTCTCTCACGCTGATTGGCTTCATCATCTAGAGAGTTACGCCTTTCTGAGTGACTCAAAGGAGGTGGTTAGCTGTCTCCAAATACACGTTTAAAAATAACTTTCGATAGTGAGGATGATGAATTTGTTAAACATGTCCATCCTGTTAGGTATGGTTTCTGTAGCCATAGTTCATGGTAAATGAACCAAAGTTGTGAGTGAATACATTCAATTTGACAAGTATAAGTCCGCCATTAAAATGACGCGCATCACTGTTTCGGCATTACCTGTTTTCAAAATGATTTTGTGGCAGTACTACCAATTCACCTTTCCAGTTTCTCCATCTATCATTTGACGGCGTGTAGGATGACGTCACAATCATTACGCCATACATGATTATATTTGTCATGATTTTAACTCTTAATAGTCCGACACGTTGTACGAATTGTATGTCTGTACTATTTAATAAACATGCCGTTGAATATTTTGAAACTAACTTTACTAGACGCTGTTGCTGCCATAGGCAGCAACAGCGCCCAGTCAAATTAGTTACAAAATATTCAGCAGTTTACCTGTATAGTTTTCTGGAAATTGATAGTCAGGGAGTTCAGATATCGATCGATCCCAACAAGAGCGAGGTGTGGGTGGAGCTTAGCTAGAGATTGGCAGGGCATAGCTAAAATGGAAAGGTCCATTAGAAATGATGGCAACAACATTCACATGCGTGCCTCTCAATGGGGAATCTGTTCATCCATACCATGCGAATAAGGGGGGATGGGAAATAAATTCATATCAGTAAAATTTATTTCATGGTATTCTACCCATTGTTTTTACTTTAGATATGAATTTTCCGTATGTGAGTTCGCTGATTCAAATACTTAGCTATATCCACCATGGTATAGCGTATACAAATCATTGCTATGGTATGCACACAAATTACCTTTTGTCGCATCTAGACCAAATATGAATACTATTTTTCCCTAATGTCCTTTGACGCATGAACACTAGACATAAGTCGGATTTGTAGAATGTAAAATAACTTCAGATAGAGACCTACACACGTACAGCTATACACAGGTCTGTTCCTGAACAGTGTTTTTCCAACATACACTGTTTATTTGGCTAGTTAAGAACATACTTGCATGGCCTACTATCCCAACTGCATTTGCGAATTTATTAAAATATCATGTTTTTCGTAGACTAATAACAGCTGAATAATTATTATGTTTATTATGTTTATACCTGTTTGTATGGCATTTGTTTTAGTTCAATTACTATCATTGTTATTATTCTCGTCATCGAATACAACCACGTTAAACTATTTCCTTCTGACGTCATAGCCAATTATCATTCACCGGTTAGTTGACATCACACTCAAGATAACGTAACTCATGAAATTCGAAATGCCTGCTATCGTATATGAATGCATTCTATGTCTTTGGTGAATGTACAATTTAATAAACATCCTGTTAGAATTTCTTTGGAGATACTTTTATTGGAAGCCTTTGTGGCCATTTCCCTACAATGAGCGTCTTGTGATGGTATGTTTACTTGGTAACCTTCCCCTCCACACTCCACCCCCCCCCCACCCACCCCGCCCACCCCTTCTCCCTGTCGATTCGCACGGCCTGTCAGATGTTGACCATTTGGTAAATAACATGTAAGGACCCCCTTTCCAATACACTGCAATTTAGCTAACACTATGCGTCCTTTCCTTAGCAAGTGCCATGCTCCCGTTTGAGTTCGCTCATTTCCACGTAGGAGGCTCTGTAATAATATTATGGGGTGAATTTTGACATTTTGCATTATGCTCTAGTTTTATCCTTGACAGTATATAACAGCCCTCGTAAGTTTTGTAAAGATATTATAAATAATACTATATAATTTCTACAGGATCGTAGCAACGAAAATGTGTTGAAATAGGTTTTTTTAAATAGTTATAAATAGTTATATAGATATAAATAGCTGTAAAACATTCAATACCTCCCCACATCTAGAGCGTCAGCTCATTCACGGGAATATTTAGACACACATTTCAACCAGAAAAGAGGTCTTCGTCTGGTGACCTTATGTTTGAAGTTGTAGCTGGCGGAGAAAATGTTGGGATGATTTGACACCGTTTCAAAATGATTTACAGTTTTGAAGACATGATATAATAGCTATCCTGTCCCTGGTAGTCGCATATAGAATATATACACAGCTGGTAAAACCTCGGAAATGGATCCATGTCGTCTGGCAGCCCGCCGGACGAGAAACTGTTCCCACAGTGTCTCATGAATGCCAGTTATGATCTGTACTTAACATTGCCATATTGTCCTACATGTTGTCGTGAGTAAATGGTCATTGTTGTCGTGGTCTTATGAGAGGGTATTAGTAACGCAATCATGGGAACTGAATATTTGGCATGAATTCAACTTATCAACCTTTAGCAAATGGATACAGACTAGGGCAAAACGTGCATTTTCCTCACCATTACATTAGTGACGGAACGGCGATTTTAGGACAACATACATCTATCTATTGTCTGCTACATTTCCAGGGTATATATACAAAAATAGTCTTCTTGACCTAAACAAATCAGATTTTTCTTGAGATGACTTTGCCAGTAATGGGATAAGTGACCTTTCTAGTTTTAGCTGTACCCCGCCCATCTCTAGTTAAGCTCCAACCATACGTAGTTCGTGTCGGGATCGATCGATCCCCGAACTCCCTCACTATCAATTTCCAGACATCTATACAGTAAGCTGTTAAATATTTGAAACTAATTTAACTTGGAGCTGTTGCTGTCCAGTCAAATTAGTTTCAAACTATTCAACAGATAGTTTATTAAATGGTAAAGAGATACAATTCGTACAACATGCCGAACTATTAAGCGTTAAAGACGGACTATGTCGAGTCATTCATGACGTCATAATTATGAGATCGTCCTACGCACCACATAGTTGATTATGACGTCATATGATAGATGGATAAACTTGAAATTTTTCCCGCCCTAGTGATCAGGCATACTCCTTTTATAGCACTCCCGATGTAAATGTATACTGTGCCCCAATCTGCCGTTGGTGTAAGTGAGTCTTCTTTTAAACCCCTTAGCCAGATTCCTCTGAATCAGTAAATTTTATCAGAATTTTCCTAATGACATTCAAGAGCACGATTGGTTATACATAGAAGCACGATTGCTATTTTAACCGTTGCATCTACTATTGGGATTTGCACAGATTGTCACTTTTCAGTGCACTTCTAATGGAGGTAGTTGCTCATCTTCTGTATTGGAGCATATGTATATGAATTATTATCTGAGGTGGCAATCAGATCTGTGTATAGCGAGTTTTTCTATGGATTGTTGCTTCTTAATGCTTTGGTGGCTATGAACATTTGAAGATACACATCCATGGAATGAGTACATTTACCATGTCATTTGATCGTCAGTTCAATCAAACCTTCGCTCATTTGGTGCAGGATAGGGTAGCCCTTTTGCTTGGGGCTTTCGGCCACACTCAAATGCAGAGCATCTAATATTTCTACACCTTGGATTTACTTGGAGCGTTTGCCTAGCAGCTTAGGTCGGCTATGGCATAACAATTCTTTCCTAAAATATTGCCTATGTGGCATTGTCACTAGTTTAAGAGATTATCATTTCCTTGGATTTAGTTTTGCTTAGAAGATCGCGTGTAGATCAGGAAAAATTAATTTATTATCAAATAATCATTGATCAATAATGAAAATTATCATAATTGAGATTTGCAGTAAGAAGTGCTTGCTACACCAGTAGAGCTTTGTATGTCCGAGCAATAGACAAGATTCGACTAACTTCTAACTCTGTCTCAAACGACTGACTACGATTTATAGGAGACATATAGTTAGATAAGTTAGATACTCATATAATTGATCTCTGGGCCCAGCTAGTACCTGGATGTGCTACATAAACAAATGCATTTAGCACATACCATACCAGGGTTCCCAACACAGATCCTCTGTAGGACTAAATACTATTGATGAACGTCGACCCGGACATTGGCAATCAAAAGTTCCTATGCAAAAGCATGGCCCCACGTCGACAACGCCGAAAGGGCCATGCCAAGATACATCAACAAAAGGTTTGAGGAGCTCGGCCATTAACTGTTACGTCACACGAGCGTTTCATGTGCTTATGTACCTATGTCAAACAATTGTTTTATTATTAAAGTTGCAGGTATCCGAATTTAAATAAGATTCCACATGGTTATACTGAATGCAACAAAATGATGAAAATTATGGAGTAATTAAAAAAAAATGCAATAGAACGGGATATGAAAATTATCTAAACTAGACCTATTTGCCGATATTCAGGAAATAAGAGCGTATAGATAACCTGGAAGTACATATAATAGTTGCATAAACAAAACGCGTACTGGTGATATTAATAATGAATAAGATGAAATGATGATGATGATGATGAAGCTGATGATGATGATGATGATGATGCCAAGAGTGGCAACGATGAGGACGATTATTGTGGGAACTAACATAGATATTTTCCAAGAATGATAACAGCGATATTGATTACGACGACCACGATTATAAGGATTAAAATGACGTCGTAGAAGATTATTATGAAGAAGATGATTATGAAGACGACGACGACGACGACGACGACGACGACGACGACGACGACGATGCCGACGAGGATGCGCGCCGATGACAGCGCCACCGACGTCGACGACAATGGGACATACCACCAGTATATATAATGTTCTACTAGCAAGGGAAATGGAAAACAATTCGGTCTTATGCATTTGACCACGTTGAGTGCATTGGCTCGGGTGGGTTTTATTGTGTGCATGTTAATCTATTATAAGAGCCTATATGCTAATATATGTCCAAAAAGAATAGTTTTGTCACAATTCCACGTATGTGTGTCGATACCTATGAATTTATTGGAGTATGCAGCCCCACAGTATTAGTCATATGCGCTAATTGGCCTACTGACTGCTATGGCATTTGTATTTAGCTGCCTTAGATACACATTACATTGTCATATATAAGACACCAATCAAGTTAAATAAATCAAGATTTACACAATTAACAAGAGATTGTAAATTAAACTAGATGGGATAAAAGGAAACAAGCAATTCATGAATCCATTTCCTCACTCAATCATATGATGTCATAATCACCTACACGACGTGTATGCTGATGTCATAATCATGACGTCATGAATGATTCTATTAAGCCCGTAATTAACGCTTACTAGTCCGACCTGCTGTACGAATTAAATATCTTTTACTATTTAATACACATTCTGTTGAACATTTCGAAACTAATATGACTGGGCGCTGTTGCTGCCATCGGCAGCAACTGCACCCAGTCACATTAGATTCAGAATTTTCAAAAGCTTGCATTTATATTCTACTGGAAATTCGATCGATCCCAACATTGGCAAATCGTGGGTGGAGCTTAACTAGGGATGGGCTCCGCACAACTAAAACTAAAAATGTCCATTATGAAGAGTTTGGAAATTAAACTAGATGGGACACAATAAAACAAGCAAGTATTAAGCTTGTTTCCTCAACACATGGCACCAAAATTTGTTTACGAATGCATAACGCGAATACGTTAATATCAATATAATTAAAACCCGAAAACCGAACATGCATTTAGATTTCATTTTCCTGTTACGTCGCAGATTTTTTTTAATAGATAATTAGTGTATATCCCGCTAACATTTTTTTCACATCTGTCCAGAAATACGTCTATCATTGCTTTACTTTGTCGACGATTTGTAAGGATGTGATGATTGCGTATTTAAGATATAAGCACACCACTGATAATGAAACATAATACTTATGTAATATACTTGATAATGAAGACTTAATTGTAAGAAATCATGTAATATAGAGTTGTAGATGGATTTAACTTTGTTAAACCATGTTAACTCTTTAAACCCTGAATTCCCAACATCTCGAATGCATAGTAATAACAAATTTAAAGGTACATATTCACACCAGAATGCTCTAAAACAAAATCATTTAAATTGTATATATTTAGAACCTTAAAGTATGTACATAAATATAATAAAACGAATTGAATCTTAGCAAATGATGATTTCATTTCACATAAGTTAACATACTTTTTCATTGTGGTGTTGAAATAGGGGCACGTGTCTCTAATTCAATTTCACAAATTAAAAAAATTATATTAAATTATACATAATGACATCATGATATGCTAACATTTATTTCGTTTCATTACATCTAGCCACACAATCTAAGCCTCTAAAAGTATAAAATCTGAACTATTTTATGTTTAATAGTCAGCAACAATACTCAAGCAAATTATTTTCAAAATCTCAGCAGATTGTGTGTTGGTGCTCTTTTGGGTATTCCAGGGTAAACTGGTTACTATTCATAATGTTAGCAATGTGGTGGAGTGAACAGAATATGGTAGTGCTGTTAAATTCAAAACAGTCCATGATGCCCTGCTGCCAAATGCTTCATTCATCACATACTCGGGAAGATAATGATACGAATGGCTAGTGGCTACCATACCACTTACATAATGGGACCCAGAGTTACTAATTGTTGATGATAAGTTTAAAGAAATGCTAGAAAAGAATACACTCAAGTTCATATGGATTTTATATGTAATACTGGCTTTCCTCCTGAAAAATTGTTTTGGCAATGCACACATTAGCAATTCATTATATGTTGACTAGATATAGAAACAACCATCGATTGGCCGACGTAGATAGCAGTAATCACAATACTTATGTTGTGTAGTCATCCTTAAATCATTCAATGTCGAAGTTAGTATAAAACAATAATATCTTGTATTTAATTTTGATATTAGTGAAGAAGGAAGGTGTGTGTATCAGAATATATTGGTATCAGATGGATCCATGGATGATGGATGTGAAAATGACATCTTCAAGTGGACTCTTTCGCCAGTTCCTTGGGGGACGCTAATGTCATCAAACCGACAACCACATCTAAAGGAGAAACCATGGCAAGTGACTGCGATTACTACAGACTTGATATCACATTCATCCAAGAAATAAAAGAAGCCACTCACCCAGAACACCTCTTGCAGTCAGGTCATACACTAATTCTAGTTAGAACAGAAGTACGCCATTCAACGAGAGGTTTTGTATTTGGACCAATACTGACGGACCATGTCCTCAATTTTACATACAGCAGTGGACGCATTATAAATATTGACCTGGCTATATCGATGAGAAACAACATTACCACAAAATGTTGCATTATGAATGCATATGGCCCAACTGCGGAGAAATCGCATATCAATCCTTGAATACTTAATTCATTCTTCGATGAATTGTTCAAAACTACCAACATTCCAGCAAGCTGGAAGCACTTCCTATGTGGTGGTTTCGGCTTCAAACTCGGGAAACTAAGCAAAACAGACAAACAAACAGAGTTTGGTTCGTGTATTGGCCATATGGAATGGGAAAACGCACCAGTACTGGAGACACATTAGCTGCTTTCATGTGTACTCAGGATCTATATGCAACAAACAGAGCCTTTACGCATCCGTGGTATCTACATGGGCAGGACGCATACCTGACAAGAATACTACAACGTGAAAAATAATCTTTAATCAGATGCAAGGTGAATGCAAAGACGTTGTTCCGAGACTCGCGATGTTGCGCTGGTGCATACCTTAATTCTGATCACAATCCAGTCATTTCTCGATTATGGATTGATCTAATGTACCTCATCTACAAGCAACCCTCAAAACAGATATGTCAGATCAACCATGGTCTCCCAAAACTAACTAACGGAAAGGCAATCCAGGCATCGCTTAGGAAAACAATACTTTGAGCAGATGACCATGATTGACCTCATGATTCACATAATAAACCAAATGAAGCCCTCAGTAAACGCTTAAATTGTACGAAGACATCAGCTGCTAAAATATTATTGCAGCCAGGAATACCAAACACATGAACGCCTGTGTTGATGATCCACAGTGTGGTCAGATTATGTGGGCCTAAATCTTTTCCATACATAACGCTGGCCATTTCTGGCCAATGAATACCTAGCCGGTAGCCATAGGGCATGTGCGGTGACGTCACTAGCGTGCTCAATGTCACCGTAAGCTATACTTAGTATGGTAGACCTCTATAGGATGCTATCATTACTGGACCGGTTAGAAATCAAAGCCGAGAGCTGGTGTCTGCCAGTCAGCATCGCGAGAGCAGATGCTTTCTAATTACATCTTACTTCTTTGATATTTTTACTCCTGATGCCGTATTTGTTGCGTGATTTTCATATAAAATCCATCTATATGTAAAGCAATTACTTTACGCAATTTCGATTCGATGATATGCTCATTTCAAGTTTAGTTTACAATGATTGCATTTTTCATCGATTCTAAAAAATTGGCTGTGCTGGCAGTTGTCATACTAACAATATTCTATTATATAAGTAAACTTTTACTCATCATATTTGTCAAATGGCGCGTTTTAATTAATCTTAAGCTGTTAAGACTAGAATGTTCCTTTACCGGTGCTTGGTCAGTGATAGCAACATACATTTGCTAGAATTTAAGCTGTAGCGCAGATTTGTGACATTTTAACTGAATAGACCATAGTAAGCCATATGCAATCGTGGACGATACTGTAAGCAACATTTTGAGTGGTCGATCACCAATCTACACCGATTCTATCAAAAGATATGTCAGTTTTTATTAGTCCCACCCCCTTAATAATGTCTGCTTCACTGTGAGTATTAACTCTAATATAACCCATCAAAAAACATATTGAGTCCAAGTTTATCACATGTTAACATACATAATCTTAAAAAAGGACATCGAAAGCTGCTATAAAAATATAGTTTCGTCAATTAGTGGTGGTATCCAGGTGGGCCCCCCCCACCCCACGGACTATTTGTGTTGCACGGTGTCTTATGTATTTTGTATACCACTTGGGGCAGCATGCTCTATGTTTGTAACTAATAAGTACCTAATCCTACTTTTTTTCATGATCCACTATTATGACATTAGGCACTAAATTGACGATGCTGGTTCTCCCTTAACCGTCCATTTTAAACGTCCAGTCTGTACTAGGGTTTCGAGCGGAAACTCTAACCCATGTTACACATCGGCCCACTGCACTACCATTTGGAGGAAGTGTACAGCATGCGCGTTATGTGATTGTTTGATTCCCTGTATCCAAATCTGCTTCTGACTCTAACGGAGTGTGCCGCTGTTCCGGGCATGTCGGCATAGGGAGTACAGTGTCTATTGTTGCAACCTTTGGTGTGACTCAGTATTCTGATACAGAACTCAGTTTCATTATGTATTGCTAGATTCCCCTGCAACCTCGCTTCAGCCGCCACGCCATGCATTGCTTCAGCAGGCCTCCATACCAGCTGTCACCACATGTAGAACCTAGACCACGTTTAGATACGTGGATGTATACCCCTAGGCACCACAACCAATGGATTATCCGATTAATCCATACCATGAATATCCAACGTATGATTATCCCATGTACTAGCCACCATTGTCGCCTCATTCATCTGTGTGCGCACGTGCGCGTAAAGATGTGTAAGTCACTTGCAGGCTGACGTCACAATAAAAAAATGCATGTAAAAATTACGCACCAAGCTCCGTCATGGACATTAGAAGTCCCCTGCCACATGTACGAATAATGTGTAGGCCGTGTTCTCAGTCAATAACACCATACCTCAGTATTTCGTTACGCCGGTTAAATCTCTAGTGAGAACACATACTTAGGCAACAACATCAGCGTGGTCAAATTAGTTTTAAAATGTTCAACAACTTACTAGTATAATTACCTTGAAGAGAGAATGCGTTTGCGATAAAATTTTCTGCCTGCCTGCCTGCCTGCCTGCCTGCCTGCCTGCCTGCCTGCCTGCCTGCCTGCCTGCCTGCCTGCCTGCCTGCCTGCCTGCCTGCATGCAGGCCTGCCTGCCTGCCTGCCTGCCTGCCTGCCTGCCTGCCTGCCTGCCTGCCTGCCTGCCTGCCTGCCTGCATGTCTGTCTGTCTGTCTGTCTGTCTTTCCGTCCGCCCGTCCGTCCACCCGCCCGTCCGTCCGTCCGTCCGTCCGTCCGTCCGTCCGTCCGTCCGCCCGTCCGTCCGTCCGTCCGTCCGTCCGTCCGCCCGTCCGTCCGTCCGTCCGTCCGTCCGTCCGTCTGTCTGTCTGTCTGTCTGTCTGTCTGTATGTCTGTCTGTCTGTCTGTCTGTCTGTCTGTCTGTCTGTCTGTCTGTCTGCGTGCGTGCCTATGTATGTGAAATTGCATAAAATTATGTTTGCGTTTGTTCGTGTCTATGTGAGGGTTGTAACGATTGGATTTGTTGAACTAGGAATGTAGGAGAAAAGCAAATAAATTATAATAATGCTATTCTTAGTATTATTCAAGCGGCAATTTGAGTATTTTGCTGTGTTTATACAAACATGTAGTGTATATTATGATATAGTATTGCATATAGTGTATATATGTTTGAGGACCTTGTTAACATCAGGTAACTGACGATTTACCCTCGTGAAATAAAAGGTATCATTATTATTTTTATTGTTATTATTATTATTATTATTATTATTATTATTATAATACAGGAAAGTGTGTCCTCACTACTGAGCATGATGGAAAACCATGTGGGAGAATTGTTGTTGCCAATTCACCATAATATCGGAATTGAATGGACGGACAGAGAACACAAAAGGAGCATATCTGGCATCCTGGCTTAAAGGAATATCTCTACAGGTGCACCATGCCATTAAGTGCATGGGCATCCTGCATACAATGCACTGTGCCACATAGAAGAACGAGTTGATGGGGCAGGACGAAGCTGAGAATACTTATATTCTGATTCACTCAATTAGATTGGAGCTAAAAGAACAGAATTGAAAGGCCACATTCACTCTGATAATATCGCATATTTGTGGATTTTGACCAATACTGCAATCTGCATTCAGATTTTCCTGATCAGAGAACGAGAAACCTACTGGAAAATATACCCAGTCACAAAGCTTGGAGAGCAGCCACAGTACGCACACAATTATAATGTGTTATAACAATGACAGGCAGAAGTACGACAACAGCAATCATGTCTGGCAGCGGAATAATGGCAACGATAGCAATGACAACAATGTGAAACGAAGTAGCAAGGGAAGCCAGATTAGGAATTGCGGACCCAAAGAGCAAGGGCTGCATGAGCCAAGACCTGGACCAGAGCACCGATCAGACAGTCTGCTACACTTCAGCTATATGAGCAAGTACAACAGCTGGATACGTATATGGCAAAGTTGACTGGTACAGTGTTTATTATTCAAGATGCTCTATCTCGGATTCTGTTTGACGCAATTTCGTAACTAGAAATAATAACTTGCCATCAAATACTGCCCGTGGCCCTCCTGTAAATGCATGCCATCTTACTCAGCATCCTCGTCCTCCCACTGACAAATGCTTCTACGGTCTTAGTACTGGTCATTGGACTACCAAATGCCCAAATTGGCACTCTCATAACAATCCATCGCATTCGACCGCCAACGTTGCTTTGCTGCCCAATGATCATACTGGTGAGAATCAGACCCACTGCGAGGCAGCTCAGCAAATTTAGCATGAACCCAGTTCACAGATTCAGCAGCAAGCGTACGATTACCAAATTTCTCAACAATGCCAATAAAGACAAGACAAGTCTACGCCACCATGCCAACATAAGGCTGTTCAGCAATATTATTGGATGACCGCCAGCTCAGCTGGCCATTAACATATAACAGATCTGCGATAAGGAGCAGCACAAAGATCATAGCCAAAAATCATCCCCAGTCGCTAATGCGGTGAGAAACTAGCAGGGAAATAGGTTACTGTCAACCACACTCGAACTGTGGCCACAGCTTGTGTACTCATTGCAATCATGTGTTATGGATTAACGAAGCTGTGCAACTAGCAGAAGGGTCAACTCCACCACCAAAGAAACCCACAGTACCGCCGGCTTTAATGAACCCATAGACTGCTTATCCTCATATAATACCACAACAACGAGAACACACAAACCCATTTGTCAACACGTGATCAACCGCTCGACACATGGAGAGTGACTGTGACTATGGGTTCATTAATGGAAAGCAAACCCCCAAGATGGGATGATCTGAAGTGGAGAGCGTGCATTCGCAGTGAGTAAACTCATTGCAATACAGATGATTAATGGGAGGTATCCTAGCTTCTACTACCGTAGATATAGGTGCGATCGATACCATCCTGATAATCTCTCTATATTATACTGTTTCTAATGCCCAGCCGATAAGATCTGCGACATACAGAAATCTGTTTCTGCATTGCTTCCATAGTATGATTAGAGATCGAAGGAATGGCTTGCTTCCCAATTCAAATAGATGATGTATCCTATCTTCAGCAGATTGTAGTTGCTGTTATCACCATCGATACACTGCTAGATGTTGACTTCCTAAAGAGTTGCGAAGCCATGGTACATTTCCCCAGTCAAGAAACAGAAATAACCAAAAGATACCAAAGCAGAGTAACCAACATGTCCCGAATTCATACACGTTCCTACCCACGTCCCCGTCAATCCCAGATACAGGAGTTAATGATGTTTCACTGGCCATTAAAACGTGTACGGATTGCACCACGAGCCCACCCTGTGTCAGAAGGTGATGTCTTCTCATCCATTGTAGAAAGCTGTCTGAAATTGTAAGCCAACGTATAAGTAATAGGTACAAACCAGAAAACGAACCCTTTTTCGCATCATGCTAAGCACTAGATGCACTGATCCACGCTAAACAAAACCCCAAACCCACGAGTTAAATCATAGTTCTTAGAGTGCTTTTAAAACGCTATGTCTGTGTAATCACCGGCCACATTGTACTTCCATTAATAGACCCCGCAATCACATGCGTGGACGCGCTTCTCTTGCACTAAATGTGTCATCATAAACTCCCATTCAGAAGTATATTAACTCTCCTATCCGACGTCTACTGTGACAGAAGCCATGCACATACGCATTATAATCTGTATTAACATTCTTAATTTGTCATGGGCAGCCAAAACTTAAATATTCAAATATATAAACTAACTCATATTCTAATTATATTTTAGAAATTGTATGAGGAATTGTTGTGACAGCCACCAGTTTATTATGCGCTATCATACCATGCTTGTCACGAATGGTCACCAGTTCGAGTGACTCTCGCTCATGACAGCCACGCACCAGTATCACTATAATGACCACATTGCCATCAGCGTGATATTAAGAAAGGAAGCAAAAGCCGCACCATGCCAGCAAATCTCAGACACTCGATGCCAGAAAAATATGTTTCAGACTTTTCCTAGGTCAAGATCTCGAAAATTAGGGAATACTTAGTGTCCATGTCTTCTGCAATATTTGTATAACCATCCGTGGAGCTTAATAACGAATTTTGAGAGGTAATCAGCAGATTGACCACTGCAAGGATGCTGTAAGAATGCTGAAGCCCAACTTGGAAGTGCAAATTAATCCGTATACAAGACAGCGAAAAACTTCATTCTTCCTCTCCCGTCTCATCATCAACGTAGCGCCGATGGGAGAGCATGACATTAGTGGGCTTTCACGCTGCATACTAAATTACTTGTAAAACTTCCTCTTCCGTCATCCAATGTTTGGGGTTCTGATACCAGTCACATAACTGATGAGAGCTCTGTTGAAACAGTCGCTAAGACTATGACTACTAAGAGAGACAAAAGTTGAATAAATTGGTGCGAAAATGCATATTATCACAGAAATGCTCTGGTGTTCTCTAACAGCAGGCTCACGAATTTGAACGAGTGCCGTGTCTGTAATATGACCGTTTTTATATTATGACCAGCCTGGTAAGGAACCATGAGACAGCTTGTAGGCTGTCATTGTGGCGTGCCCATTGCGATTCATGCTGTATAAGTAACTACTCCATCTCTCGGTGTCTCTGAGACCTCCGACGAGGAGACCACTGTAGCTGCTTTAGCAGCCACCACCGCATCCACCTCTAGTGTGCTCAATCAGGTATTGTAGCAGTCACTACTGCGCAATTCTCTCCAGCTGCGCAGTCAGGAACCACGACAACATTCCCGACCAGACTAATGTCAGACCCCCGAATCAGCAATTGGATCAACATTATATCTGTAAGTCCTGTCACCACCGGAAGCAGCTTAGCCAGCAAACGATTGCAACGTCGTCATCAGCAAACCGAATTCTCACTCCAGACTAGACCTCCAACACAATTTGCATATAGAACTATCCGTTCAGAAGACACTACCGAATGCCACCAACTTTGCCAACCAACAGCACTGACTGCTCGCCTCACCACTGTAAGCCACAACTCAGCCAAAACACTAAGCTCACAACACCTGGTGAACAGCCAGTGCGTCCTGACGGATCTGAGTCTAGTCGTATCCCGATCAGCCATTTTGGGTAATCCGCTGAAGCATCAGTGAGTTAATTTAACAACTGAAAATTAGAAAGCGGCCGACGAGCCTGTTGTCATTGACACTTAATATCTTCGTCAGCTATACTGCCCCACCCTCCCAACGCCCATCGTAGTACCGAGAAGTGGATTAAGAGCAGAATATTGGCTTTCCGCCTCTGCAACTCTATCGACATTGGAACTCGATGTAATATGAAATATCGCCTCCAATCCGTTCGGAAGTTATGGATTCATGGCTCTAATATCCACATGAATGTCAAGATGCCACACCTTTGATGTTACAGATGTTTCAAAAGTGATATACAGTTGCAACATCTGTGCAGCTCTAAAGCCCTGTTGAATAAATGTGATGCATGTCACATCAACCAGCTATTGAACTGTTATAAATGATCCCTAGCCACATAGTATAATATCAAATGCAGCATTTTACAAATTGTGTAACGCAGAGCTACTATCTGTGATGGTAGTGCAGAGACAATGGTCTATGTTCGAACATGTTCCTCGAATGCTAGAAAATATGCCTGCTCAGAAGGCACAAGAATATACAGGCATAGAGGCCAGCATGTATCAGACACGCAACGGATGCCATAACATCAACTTGTTAAGTGATTTGCAGTCAGGTGTCAATGAACAGAAGCGAGGACCATGAAGGGCAAAAAGACCCTAAAGGAGATTAGGACGCCTGCAATGGATAAGACGCAGTTAGGGGAAGGGTGAAGAAAAACAGGTTGCTGCTGGAAGAGGTTACTCATCATCATCCGCATCATTCGACGAATCCAGTCTGTTGGGCTGTTGCCCATACTGCATGCCGGGCAATATAGGGATCGATGCCATGCTTTGTCTCGCCCATTACTGGCTAAGCAGTGCCCACGTTGTGTGGGTGTTGGGATCGATTTAAATAGCTTGACCCTGAATTCTCAGGGTCTCATTTTCAAGGTAACTAGGCAGCTAAGCTGTTGACTATTGTGAAACTAGTTTGACTGCGTCCTGCGTCTGCCTATGGCAGCAACAGTGCCCAGTATAATTGGTTTCGAAATAGTCCATAGAATGTTTATAAAATAGTAAATCTATCAAAGCCATATACTTTGTATACTTACCTGGCATTTATTAAGTGCTCATGCCCGTGCTAGATACGCCATTCATTATGCATTATGATAATAGCATCAGCCTGCACGTGCCGTAAATGACTATGAGTGACAGAGGTCCCACCCAGTGATGAACAACCCCGAAAGGATATCTACACAGAATTCCAGAGGAGAACATCGGAGCATACTAAATAGAGGGATTTGCTTCGGAATAGCAGCTCATTTATCAACTCCCAATCACACCCATTTGATGTGTGTTGGGTTCGATTTGAACCCAGACAGAATGTATGCTACTGACGGACAGCTTGATTTTCATAACGCAACTATGAATGTGAAGTTAGCGCTAACTAGTGGCGTATTTGATCATGACTACAGATACTTGAGTGACACATTGGACAACACAATAATTTATTGGCACAATGCCGCAGCTTAACTCATCTTACTAGCATACGCCAACCCACACAGCTCCGCTATGTGTAGCCGTACTTACAGTCCGTCGATCTTCACCAATCAAATGGCAGCTTTCAGATGTCCACGAGACCAGGCAATAGGACGATGCAGATTAGGTGTTCGTGTTCCATTGTATATAGCTTTTTGGTCTGGGTCTTGTTGCTAGAGATATCCTGGGATATACAGACGGTAGACTCAGCGAATATGACGTCCAATGGTTACAACGAATATGGAGTCACGGCATTGCATGCTGAGTATGAGTGCACTCATGATAGCATTGCATGCTGGACAAATTAGGTTAATCGTGCAATGTGTCTCTATTTAATGGGACACGAGAACTAGAACTCCGGCTAAATTAATAGACAGAACATGTGTATCAGATGGTACCCTTCATGATAAAACGGTTATGCATAGCCGGGGCTATAGGGCTATTATTAAAGCTGTATGGGAGCCAGCATATACATGAACTATCCTTAAATCTACTAGGGTCAAGCATCCAACACGCCATAAATTTAATGATAGAAACTAACCCAAAAAGAACACCTACTGCCGTCTTATCTGTGAAACCATTCATAGTTAATTAGCCACTCGCGCACATTATCCACGCAATAATAAATATGCTAGATAAAGGTGTATGATATTGCCATGCAATCAACGAAGCTAATATGGAGAATATAAGGTCACACATGGAAATACCATCGCATATTGAGACTCAAAGTAGACGACTATACCTTTCCACCAACCGATTTCATGTACCTAGAAAGCAGACGGTCATTGACCCACAGATTACTTGCCAATGCACATAATCCCTTAACCCTCGAATTATTCAAGAAAATTTCAATTTTCTCATATCAGCGAAAAGCGTGTCTGCAGTGATCTTGAGAAATGTCAATTTGCAGACCAACAGAAGACTATTTCTGAAAGTTTACCACTGGAATGATGGTCATCGAGCCAGTCATTGCAGGGGTAAAATTTAAAAATAGTCTTCTCTCGGTCTGCAAATGGACATTTCTCAAGATCCCTGCAGACACGCTTTTCGCTGATATGAGTGTTAAATGGTTCACATGGGAAGAGCACCATATTCAAATACATCTAAACATGAAATGTAGTGAAACCCGCAACTGAACGTCACGCCATGCCATTATCAAAATGTAGATCTATTCTTTAGAGATTATGCAGTGGGTAAGGGCAAATAAAGAATTTCCCAACTGTAACTTCTCTAAATAGGATGAATCATTTCAGTATAGATTAACAACATAGGCCTTCAATGGAACTACAATTTAATAAACATTCTGCTGAAAATCTTGAAACCAATTTGATATAACGTTGTTGCTGCCATAGGATAGAGAGCAAATTTGAAAGCAGATTACGAGAACAGGCTTCAATAGCTATCAACCAATTTAGTTACAAATATTCAACGGCTTACCTACATTAGTGCCTTGCAATTTAGATGCAGGGCGCCATGCTTCAAATAGATTACAACGCATTAAAAAGTGGAGGAACTTTGTTGGAAATTTGATCCATCTCTTGGGGAATAAGAAAGTCTACCAGACACTTGGCCATGATCTTTCCCTAGCACATAATACAAGAGTAGTTTACTACGTGAGCGTCGATCAGCACGAGCTGAAATCGATAAAAAGTACAAATCGAATTATAGTGGATAGCATCAGCGCAACTTTCGATGACGTCACCCCAGGCAGGTACATGGTATGTGGTAACATCAGACCTATGGGAAATATAAGCAGCAGAGCATCTTATTAGGTGCCATCTATACAAAGTTCCCTATTAACCCCTCTTGTGTCAACAGCGCCTCAAAGCGCTCATAATTCTACGTATATCAACCACCCCTTTAATAATGGTCAAAAATTTTCAAGAAATTAATAATTTTCACAATAAAATTTACAAAAATAACTTTCTGTTGTCGTGCAAATAGACATTATTTAAGACCACTACAGATGCTGTTTTTGACCAGCTTGACCATGAAAATGGTCAAGAAAATCTAGCAAAAGTTAATGTCTATTTGGCGGCTGAGAGAAGACTATTTTTAATTGACCACTGGAATGACCGGCTCGGTTAGCGTGCCAGTCATTCTGGTGGTACATTTTCAAAAAATGCCCGTTTTTGGTCGTCTTGACCAGTAAAGAGTTAAGTTAGCTCAAGATAACTTAAGGATTCCAGTGATTCTTTTAAAATATGTGGACATACCCCACCTTCCACCACGCTGCAAAACCCGAAATTATGATCACAACCACATAATGCAGATATGCAGACAGGCAGATCTCACGTTTTGCATACATGTTTGATTTAGAATTTGAATATTCAAACGATTTATTTCATGACGCATTAAGTCAGGCGAATACTGGTTTAGATATGACATGACATCCGCCAATCAATAATGATATCCATATCAGTTTCATTTATGCTGTTTAATGAGCAAGGCACTACCTCTAGTAGTAAAACTGTCAGCAGAGCAGAACGTGTTACGGCTGCGCATCTATCAAAGTGGCCAAAGTGAAGACCGCACCAAACTATGCTGGGAGCGCCATAACAACTTGCGCCACATTAGCGAACGCTTAAATGAGCTTGCTATTCAATAAGCAGACTCCCTAGCAGCTGAAAGCACTGCCACTGATGACTGTCACAAAATGTTTCAGGCAGCCGGAGCCCTGAGAGTTACTGACTACACACCACCACTCACTGTACATCACTCTGAAGGACACTTTATTTGGACTGACCAGTACAAAGCCGAGGCGATTCGAGAATGGTTCAAGGAACAGTTCACCGACCACGATGGTGAGCCTTTGTACCCGTTCTGAGGAGAACCCAGACAATTACTAACGGCAATTACAACAGCAGAAGTTGAGAAGGAAGTTAAAGCCGTGAAGAAATGGAAGTGCATCTGAACCTGAGGGCATGAGCAATGAACTATTCAAATATGCAAATGACATTATCTCAAAACCGATCTCGCACATAATCAATTCAGCTTTTATGCACCACCTTCCCATTGGCGTTGTAGGCTAAGGCACCCTTATCGCACTGCCCATGCCCAAGAAGCCACCTGCTCCCAGCCAATCTGTCGCCCATTGTGCTTCTCAACAGTATACGTAAACTCCTATTCAATGTTACTGTATGCCGCATCCACATTATGTCAACGTGGTTTCAAACGTAGACGCAGTTGCGCAGACATTGTATGGACTCGACGCACGCACGCTTGTGTCGGTAGTCATGTCCAAACACTGGGATTTCCACAAAATGGGCATTGACTTGTTACTGTATGATGTTTCTACTACTACACTCACAGAATACGGTAATTATACATGCCGCCTTCTTATCTCCAGGTTGGCTTAGCACTTCTGGTTGTAAAATAAGCAATGTATATTGAACTATATTGAAATAATCGTAATGGCGACAGAACCGATGGAGTGTATGGTGTTGCCATAGCCTCAGAACAAATACGGGATTATTACATCTTGATAAAGATCTAGACGAGCCAATGAGGAGGCATTCGAATACATGCCAAAATGGTAGATATGCTAAATCACCCATTGCAGTTCAAATTATAGATGTGGGCTTGTTGCATAGTGTTTTGATAATATTCTTTCTCATCTCTCTTGAGCTAATGAAATACATACATGGATTGACCACACTGTTCAGGTAGCAGACATGCATTGAATATACAAGTAGTGACACATGAAATGATCTAAGTGGATAGTACAGTACAAAGTGATAGAAGCCATGAAGAAACCGAGGTAAAACTGACAGAAGGAACAGAACAATGATGATAGACACTGTCCTAGCGCTCGTACTACGTCGTTCTTGGTCCGTTAGATTGGAATTTTTGGATAATCTCCATTGCTTTGTCATATGAAACATCGCTATCAGATCGCCTGGGAAGACAATTTGAAGTATGATTACAACGCCTTCCCTCAATTCTGCATCGCCATGGTAATTGCACACACCTACTATTACATCTCCAACGCGAATATGGTATGCTCTTGATACTGCAAACAATGGTACTGAGATACATGCAGCAATGAACCACAATGCTATGGCACACCTCAACACGTATGTGCTTGTTACTCTGACTTTGGCAGTTAAAGGTTTGGTGAGTTGATAAAACCGGACACCCGATAATAACATTAAGTGGCATATACTTGCCTTGTATGCAGTCGACATTGAAAACGAGGAAATCCGGCATAAAAAGTCAATTGCACCTGGCCAAGTTGAAACAATCAAGGGAAATACAAACATTCCTAATATCGCCGCCCAGAAGCAGGTCAAAAGATCACACACGCCTAAACTAGTAAGCAAGGTAAACACTGGGATCCGATATTTTCTAGACTTTATCAGGTAGACTAACAGAAGAATGTTGACTATCGTTCCAAATCCAAACAACAGGACAGAATATGATTTGTGAACCGTTACTTCTAGTGTGTGATGATAGTTCAATAATGACATTAAGCGAATATCCATAGCAGAGTATAAGTTTGAAATATTCCTCTCTGGTACTGGTATCGATACATTGATTACTGCCGAGTGTGTCATGTTGTTCAGATATGGTGAAACCAATTATTCCAGAAGAATTGAGAATCTATTCTTCTACTTTCCACATACGAAATTAAGTGTCGTCATTCGCTGTTCTTTTGTGGAAATGTGCAAGAATACCTGCGCATAATTTAGTTTAAGATGACTTTAATAATTTAATCAATAGAGCCTTCGCTCAGCATGCGTTTAATTAGTTTTGGGTTATTAACGGTAGTAGCGTACTATGATCACAATAACTCCCGTCATTCACATAAATAAATGGCAGAATCCAGTTTAGCTATGCCATCGGTAGGCTCCACACATGCTTTCTACTCTTAGCAATAAACTCAAGATGTTCAAGAAAAGTTCATGTTTTGCTCACTAAACAGCCATTAATTGCAGACCTAGAGCCTATTTTTGTATGCTTACCACTAGAATGTACACGCCTTGCTTTGTGTTATTCTGCAATTGAAGACCTTTCTCAGGACCACATGGCAGAAATAAACATTAAAATGTTAATGGCTAAGAAAATCCAAATTTTTGCTCAGCTAGTGTCCATCTACAGGCCATGAGAAGAATATTTTTGAAATTTTACCACTGAAATGACCAGCTCGGTTACCGTGCCAGTCATTTCAGTGGTAACCTTTCAAAGATAGTCTTCTCTTAGTCTGACAATGGACATCCTAATCATCCAGTTGAGCTGCTGTGTTTGACGATTAAAAGGTTAAATCGACACAAGAGGTGATAAATAGTACAATTTCAATAGGAAAGTTGCGTTAGCGAGTACATTAGTTTTTAAAAATAAAATTAAAGATTACAGAATTTATCACGTACATGCATACCAGATGGATATGTAAATATGAGTAATGCGTGAATATCGCCACATTGACACTGTCTTACCTAATCTGTTAATATGTAGCTATGCGTATAATGGATTACATCTAAATACATATGTACTATCAAATTGACACATGCGTATACGGGACAACCGTATATATGGATACAGTTCCTTTCAGATGGGACCGCAGCCTTTGTTGAATGTAATTAAGAAAGCGACGATGACAGATTTCCTTGTGCTATCTGCGCCCTTTTATTCTATTCAGCTCTTTTCAATCGATGGCGCCCCCTTACTCTAATTGAGAAGTGTCTAGGGATTATTCGAGGTGCGGGTGTGTGTGTGTGGCGTATGTTTGGGGGTGGCTGGATGAGGTGGGGTTGGTGGTGGGTTGGTGGGGTGGGGGTGGGTATGAAGACATAATTATTTGCTCTGAAGAAATATAACCATATAGGTCTACATATAACACACTCTCATAGATATTGTGCTTACATTAACATGTTTTAGCATTTGTGCTTGATTACTGTACCACCCCTCCCCACCCCCACCCCCAACACACACACACACACCCCCCCCACCTAGCCAACACCATCGCACCGGGTCTTTATCGTTATCGTAACTGATTGTCTTCTCGGTAAAACCAAACATACTTTGCTGATAAATATTGTGATCGGCTTATTAATAGCAACGTTTGTTGGCATTTATAACACACTTAATGGATACTATTTGGTTTCTAACTAGAGAAGTCATAACATGTCAATAATACCCAACCTTGGGGGAATGCCTATCCCAGTGGAGTGTTCATCAGACTGAAGAGAATGTCCATCTCAAATGGGAAACTGGTATGTAGTAAGAAAGCAATGCCTGCCCAAGAAGGAGAACCCCAATTTGATTGGCGTATATCGACTCCCTGATTCAAGCTCCAATTCACCTAGAACCCACCCTAATCCACAGTTGAACAAAATAAAGTGCCAGGTACGCAGATCCAAATGTGTGATTGGCATGTTGCAGTTGCAGCTATGCCCCACCCATTTCTAGCTACGCTCCAGCCGTGTTTTTGCCAGTCTTTGGATCGATCGATCCAGGCACTCCATGAATCTCAAATTCCAGAAAACTCTACAAGTAAGCAGTTGTATATTTTGAAACCAATTTAACTGGCGGCAGTAACAACGCCTAGTCAAATTTGTTTTAAAATATTCATCAACATTATTACTCAAACCGTTTTTAAATCGTTATCTTCTATACACAATATCATGTTAACTTATGAAATTCGCGTTCGCAATATTACAGTTAATATTTTCTTCAAGGCATGATTTCGTCGCCGGGCCGAATTGGAAATGATGGTCTAATTAATAAGTTCACTCCCGCGATGATGGATAGTATGAGGTATATTAAGCTTTTATGTCCATAAAACCGATATGAAAAGTCATATCGAAAACGATATGGCTGTAAGCCAAACCGCGCAGCCCTAGATACACAGATTGTCAAAAATGTAGTTATGATATGTTCACTGCATGCATTATCTAGTGTTCTTGCAGTGTTCTAGGGTATGACGTATATCGGCTGTACAGATATTCGTAGTCATGGGAACTTGAAAAGTACCAATTGTGTTGTGGACAGCCGCTTCGTCTTAAAGGTTACATATTTTGGCCTTCATCATCTCCGCGATAGCGAAGAGGAGAACGATATGAATGCATTCTCGTATTACCAAAGTAAGACAAATTGTAATACATTCAGAAGTAGGCCTACGGCACTTCTGGTCATACTTGCATGCATTGAGGTGAGGCCAAAAGATAATTCACCCTCGCAAATAACGCTGCCTTACCTCCGCGAGTTTCATTTCCAGCAACACAAACACGGCTTCCTCAATGATATTGCGAGAAGAATTACTACACCTCGTCACCAGCATCTCCACAGAATTTACAATCTATCTTCGCATCAAAGTGGCACCTAGCGCGAGTTATTGTGATGTGCATCCGGCTCTCCCGAACCCTACATCGTGTAAAGAACATTTCAAAATTGCCATATACGCCGTACTTATCTTCACCGGGTGGTGGTGGCATTAAGATCGAACCCGCAGGGTTACATCGTGTCAGCACTGTCATACGCTTCGATCATTTTATTGCCAATAAATTGCGTGCATCCCTTTATCCAACCACCCACTCGTCCAACCTGTCAACATGTATTCTTCATGTATCTTCAAATATCACTTTCAACTTTGAGACCAATATGTATTTGACTGTCTAGACAGAAATGTGTGGACACTTGTGCCTGTGCAATTATTGGCGAGTTTGTTGGCATGCTAACACTGCTTAAAGGAAATCTCACCTTATCTTGTACTAACCATTCATGTGATAGAATTTGTCACCCGTAATCCATCCCTAACAGGTTACCTTTTTTTAATGCCGACAACAAAAGATGTTCAGGCTTTAGCGGCTAAACGGTAATACATTTTTCCAGCCTGTCATGATTTACTTTTCAAGCAATCAGAAAAAGTATCGTCTCTGCTGTGTTATAAACGCGCAATCATAGAGGCGACAGCTATAGTTTGGCAATGTGGTATAAAGGTAACTATACAGGTAAGCTTGTGCATATTTTGAAACTAATATAACTGGATGTTGTTGCTGCCATATGCAGAAACAATTTCCAGTCAAATCAGTTTCAAAATAGTCAACGGGATGAATAGTACATAATAAAGAATGTAATGCATTGACACTTACATGACATTACACAGTATAGATTGAAGAGAAAATGGTGGCGATCACTGTTCAACATTTACGCGATATTACAATGCAGATGCTTATGATACAGATAAGGGAATGTGATGGGATATGAATCTATAAACAATAATCTATCGGTACAATACAACATTTGAGATCCCTTTAAAACAGTATCTGGCGTTTGTATTCTAACCTGAGCGATTGGTTAAGTGAGCGATTGGTTCCATGGGAATTATCGATGAACCCATGTAGCAAACGAAAGATGCAGTGGTAATAACACGATAAAGTGTATCTACATTATCTTTCCCCAACACACATGTAAGATCATAATTCACCGTTCCAGAGTATCTATCTGTCATAATCGTTACGTCATAAATGATTCTATTTGGCCTGTTTCTCACTCGTAATAATCCGACACGTTGTCACAGGATGTGATTTCTGTGATACCACTTAGTTAAGTAAGACGTTATATTACGTCAGCTGATCGCTCGATAAACTTGGAAAGGTCTATTAAGGTCTGCCACTGCAACAGTCGTAGACCATTCATAGATTAGGCGTGCTCTGTTGACAGTTCACTGTATCCTATCAGGATTTTCTACGATTCTACATAAGCACATCGGAAATCGTGAACGATTTATAGTAGTATCTTGAATTTCCAGGAAATTACTTTGCCTGGATGTATCGAGAGGTTTGTCAAAGGTGGCGAGGATAGGGAACGACGGAATGTCACTTGTAGCCAAACTTCCACATGGACGAAGAACGGTGACTTCCAGTCAATGCAATTTCAAAGCGTCGCCAGTAGGTTATTTGAGAGAAGGAGGGAGAGAGAGAGAGAGAGAGAGAGAGGGAGAGAGAGAGAGAGAGAGAGAGAGAGAGAGAGAGAGGGAGAGGGGGGGGGAGAGAGAGTGGGTTAAGGAAGCAGTGGGAGATGGAGAGGGGGGTGGAAGTGGGAGGGAGGAAGATAGCTAGGGAGATAGATAGAGAAACAGAGAGAAGAGAGTGGGTGGAGAAGTGAGGGGTGGTGTGCTTGGGTACGTGGTTGGAGGAAGCGGGCTAGGAAGAGCGAGAAACGAGAGAGGAGAGAGAGAGAGAGAGAGAGAGAGAGAGGAGACTGCGCAGTAAAATTCGCCCTACCGTGTCTGTGATCGGAAAACCCACAAAAATCCGAAATTGGAAAACATATGAAAATATTGATGGCAATGGTCCACACTCGTTGATCGTCCTTGTCTCTCTTTCTCAGACGAATTATGGACTGCACCCGCACGCTTGAGAATGCAACTTCGCCCTCCCACTGGCTCTCAGAAAGGTGACTTATACAGTTTCGCGATTATCTGCCAAGAGATTGTCTACAGATGCAGAGTGTTTTACCTAGCCGACATAGATCTTAGCCCACAAGGTGAGTATATACAGTTAAAAGGTTGCACACGACATGCCAAATTCAAAACACAGTTTACAATCTACTACTACTACTACTACTACTACTACTACTACTACTACTACTACTACTACTACTACTACTACTACTACTACTACTACTACTACTACTACTACAACTACTACTACTACTACTACTACTACTACTACTACTACTACTACTACTACTACTACTACTACTACTACTACTACTTCTACCACCACGACGACGACGACGAAGACGCCGACGACGCGACGACAACGGCGACGACTACTACTACTACTACTACTACTACTACTACTACTACTACTACTACTACTACTACTACTACTACTACTACTACTACTACTACTACTACTGCTACTACTACTACTACTACTACTACTACTACTGCTACTACTACTACTACTACTACTGCTACAACTACTACTACTACTACTTTTTTTTTTTTTTTGGTAACACGATCAATGGATCGTGTGGAAATCCATAACACCCAAAAATAAACTGACTGAAAGAACATTAAACATAGAATAAATCAAAGAGAACAAACGATTATATCAGTCATGTGTATAAATAAACAATAAATATACGGTGGTCAAACGATTAATTTAAAAATTCAAAACAGCTAAATATGTCCTTTAAAAATTCCAAGTAACTAGCTCAACAACATTCCATTACATTTATAAAAGCTCACGCGAGCATAGGCTGTGAAACAACCACAGCGCTCGGACGTATTTAACACACACAGTCACTCGGGAACAAATTAATCAATAATCAACGCCCCGCAGGATAATCTATAAAAAGTAAACACTAAGATATTACACCGAGCTCAGTGAAGTGACAATGTAACCTACATAGTTGAAGAGGGTTGAAACTTAACAAACGATTTCAAATAATACAATTTACCTTGAAAATGAGATTCCATAATTACTACTACTACTACTACTACCACTACTATGCTTCTACTACTACTACTACTACTACTACTACTACTACTACTACTACTACTACTACTACTACTACTACTACTACTACTACTACTACTACTACTACTACGATTACTACTACTACTACTACTACTACTACTACTACTACTTTTTTTTTTTTTTTTGGAAAAACCGACGCTGACGCAGTCGGACAAACTTCACGGAGGAACTCCTTTAAAAAGGCTTGCAAACCCCCAGAAAAAAACCTGGTGAACTAGCAATCTTGATTAATATTACACCAAAACAATGATAAATAATGAGCATTAATACAATCTATAAATACATATGGCTTAAAAAGTATAGATACAAAACAATAGGCTGATAAAGCTCCGATAGCAAAACAAAACTTAACTAAGGCATTACTATTCAACCCAGGTGTAGTAGTAGACCAGTGTGGCGAGTGCAACTATCCAACAAATGAAAAGTGCCTCGTCAATCTATGACAAATAAGTCAACCATTGACGCCAGTGGGCTGATTCTCTAAAGATCAGCGGGCGTAGTAGCATTTGGGTAGTAATAATACATATAGTCGGCAGAAAATTTCAGAAAAATTAATGGCGCTCTTGTTTACATTTTCAATTTACTTTATTGTAAGGTTTTGTAAATTACCATTCAATCCATGTGTGGTAGTAGGCCCGTGTGGCGAGTGCAACTATTCAACAAATGAAAAGTGACTCGTCAATCAATGACAAATAAGTCAATCATTGACGCCAGTGGGCTGAGTCTTTAAAGCTCAGCGGGCGTAGTAGCATTTGGGTAGCATAACATATATAGTCAGCAGGAAAATTACAGAATAATAGATGGAAATAGATGGCGCTCTTGTTTCCATTTTTGATTTACTTTGTTGTAAGGTTTTGTAAATTACCCGGGAACAAATAACCCTATAAAACTATGTGCAAATTCCTAAAATTACCTGGGACAATTTTATAATTCAATGGCAACTTACTTTATCGATTGATTATTAAATTACCCCAGTCTGTTTATTTGTTAACAAGAATTATTAAACATAACAATATCAAAGTGCAGACTAAAATGAATTACATGACACAGATTAATTAAAAGACACAGATAAATCAGCTGTAGTAATTAAATGATTTAAGCTAGTGCAGCCTCATTTATTTTTACAGCTCCCAACTCTATTGAAACTATGTTTGTCTTGCACCATATGTCCTCGAATACTTTTTCTTTACCATGCTGCTTTAATCTAAAATATTCGCAAGGAATATGATTCAGCAGCAATGAACGAAATATTGCCTTTATTGCTCTATTGTGATTGCCCATAGATGGATTTTTCGTCTGTGCACACCGATGTATCCAAATGGCCCAAACACCTATGGTTAGTATTGTTATTAAAATAGTCCTTTCAGACTTTATGATATTTACACCGCTTGATCCAAATTCTCTAAATAAGACTACATGCGTGTCTAGAACAATGGGCTTCGCTCCAAATTTTGCCAAGATTTGGCTGATATAGTCCCAACATTGTGACGATATTGGACATTCGACAAATAAATGCTCGATTGTTTCCTCATCTGTTGACATAAGTAACACCTCTCAGAAGTCGTAATATTGCACTTGTATGTCAAGTGTCCCACCCATAGCCACAATAAATCACGAGCCATATTTGGTATGTATGGAGAATAGCTTGAGTCATCCCATCTCCTAATTGCTATGGGAGGTGTTACTTGTTTTCGTCTCATAATATGGTACCATTCCTTGGATCTCATCTTGTATTTTAACATCTCATCATCAAGAACTAATGCAGGTTGTTGAGTCAAACTATTATTATTTACATTTGGCAGACGAAACCATTCAATTGGTACAGCATGTTTTATTTTATTTAGCAACCGCTGGACATCTATATGCCTCATATGTGTTTTTCTAGCTACTTCTTGCATTGAAATCCATCTACGTGTTTGAGGGTGTATCATATCAGATACATGTTGAATGCCATATTTTGCAAAGGACGGTAGATAAAGTACTGCATTGTTATAACATATATTACTATTGCCCCACAATTGCTGTTCTAGTACTTCCTTCCAGCACGTAGGTGGAGGCATGTATCTGTCAAATATTTCTAACTCCTTATCTTGATCTTTAAACACATCTGGTATCATTTGGCTATTCGGAGGTGGCTTCTTTGAGGTAAAAACATGCTCCGCCAGAAATGGTTCTACAATTCTCTCCATGAGAGCTCGTGAAGCACATGCCCACGTCTCAACTGATGTAATAAGATCATCCAAAAATTTTAACCTTAAAGAAACACATTTCACTTTAATATCAATTAAATCAAGTCCTCCTTCTAACTTAGCATTATTGAGAACACGATGGGAAACTAAATGATTCTTTTCTTCCCATATGAATGACAATATCAACTCATTAACCTCCTTTTCTACATGTTTTGGCATGTGTACAACAGATGCTGTATACCATAGCCCAGATAATGCCAAGTTGTTGACAACAAACACTCTACCAAAGATTGAAAGACGACGACGCTTCCAATTTGCTAATATTCTCTTAAGTTTAGATACTCGTTCATTCCAATTTTGTATTGTATTCGGTTTCCTGCCAAAATAGATGCCTAAAATCTTAATGATATCATTAGACAAATTGATTTCAAGTGGCTGGTCATTCCGCTCTTTCCATGGCCCCAAAAATAATCCTTTGGATTTTCCTTTATTGATTTTCAAACCAGATGCATTTTGGAACTTTTCTAGTACGTGGTTTAAAACTGCAAAATCATTGTTTGAACTGGTAAACACAGTTGTGTCATCAGCATATTGTGACAGCTTAAGTGGTCTTTCTATGCCACGAATACATATGCCTTGAAAGTTATTATTTTGCCTCAATGCTATGCCAAGTGATTCCATCACAATAACAAATAATAATGGCGATAGGGAACACCCCTGTCTAACCCCACGTTCTAAGACAATTTCTCTGGATAATTGATTGTTCACTAAATAGCTACTCTTGATATCCGTATATAAAATCTTAACCCATTTAATAAAGTTTGAGCCTAACCCAAACGATTGCAAAGAATTAAAAAGAAAATCCCATTCCACACGGTCAAATGCCTTTTCATTGTCCAGGGCCATCACAGCTGAAGGGATGCTATCCTTCTCAACCAATTGTATACGGTCTCTTATTACCATGGTATTGGTTAGAATTGTCCTCCTGGGTACAGCACATGTCTGCTCTGTTCCAATGATTTCTCCTAAAACACTACCTAGTTTCAATGTTAGTGCTCTGGATATTATTTTGTAGTCTACACATAGTATAGAAATTGGTCTGTAGTTCTGAATTAGACGTCTGTCATTTCCTTTATATATTAGCCTTACGTATGCCCTAGCCATAGTTGGTGGTAAATGGCCTTTCTAAAAAATTTCATTGCCCAATTCTTCCATTATTGGACCTACAAGGTGCCAACACGTTTGGTAAAATTCAACTGGAAGGCCATCACACCCCGGTGATTTTTCTAGTTTCATACCTTTAAGGGATTTAGTTAAATCTTCTAGTGTTAAGGGTTGATCACAAAATTCACTGCCTGTGTCTGACACCTTTTTGTCTATATTTGCTAACAAATCCAATTTTGCATCTTCATCAATTCCCTCTGACTTGTACAATGACTCATAGTAATTGCATACAATAGTACTCATTTCATTGTTGGTAAAGACGGTTGAACCATCCGGCATGTTTAATGAGCACATCACCTTATCTATTGCCCGTGCTTTTTCTAATGTGCAAAAATATCGGGTTGGCTTTTCCCCGTCTGCGTGCATCTGGGCTCTTGCTCTAATTTTTGCACCCTCAAACTCATATTGTTCTATATCTCTTATTTTACTTTTAATTTTAACCAGTAATTCATAATAATTATCTTCACCATTATTTACTTTAGCATTGATTTTCATCAGTGATCGATGAAGTGTTTTCTTGCGTTTGCGTATTTCCTGTGCTTTTCTAATAGCATACTTTCGGGAAACATACTTTAAATCCAGTTTTACATCCTCCCACCATTGCAATGTGCTCTTATATGATGCTTTCCTATTAATCCAATGTTGCCAACAACTCTCTATATTATTCTTATAAAATTCTTCTCCCAACAGTTTAATTTCCAAAACCCGACCCCTTTTGTTACCCAGTCAGCATTGGCAAAGGCTACACAAACCATGTTATGATCGGAGAATGCAACTGGCTTAATATTAACATCTCTCCAGTACCCTGTTAACAAACTATTCACATAAATTCTGTCGATCCTTGAACCAACTTTACCATCTACCGAAAAACATGTAAGATCTTTACCATGAGGTTTTGATGTTCTATAGGTGTCAACTAAATTTTCATTATCACATATTACTATTAAGCGTCTATGTGATGCATCAGTATAAGTTGAAGTTGCATTCCTGTCATTTTCTTTGTCTATGACACAATTAAAGTCACCACCCATTACTAAGTTTTCAGTGATGTTATCTAGTGCTGTTTTAGACATCTCCTTAAAAAAAGTACGACGTAGTTGATGAGATGCAGGTGCATATATACACAGCAACGTGATACGTGTTTGTTGTATATCTAGAGTGACTCTCACCCAGCGACCATTTGCACCTGATACTGAAGAGATTATATTTACATAGGCTGAACAACGAGGGAGTATAACAATTGCTACGCCTGCACTATTATCTTGAGATAACGAATAAAATATTCTGGATCCAGAAATCTTTTCTAAATTATCGTATGATTCTGACTTCTAAATTTTTGTTTCCTGTATCAAAGCAATGTCAATCTGCTCATTTTTCAGAGTCTCTAGTAAGTGACGTTGCTTTATGTCACTATTTAAGCCTCTACAATTGAGTGTGCAAATTAGCATAAAAGGTAATAAAATGCTGTGTAAATCTGCCATTATTAAGCTAACTAGATTTTGTTTTTTTCGACCCTCTCTTAGACCATTTACCTATTTTACTCACAAACGCTGCATTACTTAGCTCAACTTTTTCCAAATGCTTATATTTTAATATAGCTGAATCATGACGCAGATGCCTATATTTAACACCATTTTCCGTCACATATGGAACTAACACCTCTCCTGCCTCTGACCTGTACATGACCATTTCATCAGGTGATTTAGAACTCTGTGTTTGAATGGATATATCAGATTCAGCGACTGACATATTATCGTCTTCTATATCACTTTCCTCTATTTCTGATTCAGAACTCTCTCCATCTTTCTGTCGCTTTGTTCCACTCAATCGATCCGAGACACCAATTACTTTCTCTATATTATTTAAATCGTCTAGATTGAGTGTACTCAGTGGAAAATAAAAGTTAGTTTCAGTATCTTGCGACCTGAATTTTACTTGTCCTAAATTAAAACTCTCTTCCTGAGGGTATTGATCATGATCTTCAACTACTACTACTACTACTACTACTACTACTACTACTACTACTACTACTACTACTACTACTACTACTACTACTACTACTACTACTACTACTACTACTACTACTACTACTACTATGCTTCTTCTACTACTACTACTACTACTACTACTACTACTACTACTACTACTACTACTAATACTACTACCTCTACTACTACTACTTCTACTACTACTACTACTACTACTACTACTACTACTACTACTACTACTACTACTAATACTAATACTAATACTACTACTACTAATACTAATACTACTACTACTACTACTACTAAGTACTACTACTACTACTACTACTACTACTACTACTACTACTACTACTACTACTACTACTACTACTACTACTACTACTAGTACTACTACTACTACTACTACTACTACTACTACTACTACTACTACTACTACTACTACTACTACTACTACTACTACTACTACCACTACTACTACTACTACTACTACTACTACTACTACTATTATTATTAATATCATTGTTTGTACTTCCCATACACCCCACCACCATCACCACACCTCGAATACCAGAGATCTACCAGAAGCTAACAAACGGGCTTAAGCCATACTTTCGTCCTAGGCTGAAGGATAGAGACTGTCCATCCGATGAACTCGCTGTGCTTATCCGCAAATGCTGGGCTGAAGAACCAACGGAGCGGCCAGACTTTCGGTCCATAAATGGGCATCTACGAAAAATTAACAAGTATGCACTAATGTAAACAAGTGCAGGTGAGAGAAGATGACTTTTTATGAAGTTGGGTAGAAAGAGTTCTTATCTTAGGCCGTGTTCTCACTAGAGAGTTAAAAAAATCTCACCTTATCTTATACTCAACATTCATGTGGTGGCAATTTACCACACATAATCCATCCCTGCCATTTTAGCTTTTTTATCATGCTGACAACGAAATATATTCATACATTAGTAGCTAAATGTTAATATGTTTCTACAGCCTATGATGGCTGGCATGATTTACTTTCAACCAATCAGAAAACACCTAGCGTGTCTGCCTCGGTATATACACCCGGTCATAGAGGTGCCAGCTATAGTTTGGCAATACGGTATTAAAGCAACCATACTGACAAACTGTTGAATATTTTGAAACTAATTTGGCTGGGCAGCAACAACTTTCAGTTAAATTCATTTCAAATTATTCAACGGGATGATTATTACATAATAAATAATGTAAGGAATTGGAACATATATGGCATCACACACTATCGCTTGAGCAGATAAAATGGTGGCGGCCACTGTTCAACATTTATGCCATATTACAAAGCAGATATTTGTGTTATAGGTATGGGAATTCAGGATATGAATGATATAGAATATACAAACCATAACCTATTGGTGCCATAAAACATTTGATATGAGATTGGCATCCCTTTAATCGGGAATAACGCTATCCTTCAGTATGGCGTTACTCCGGATTAAGGATCTAGCGAGAGCACGGCCTTAGAAAGCAACTTATGCTTGGATCAATTTGTAGCTATAGCCCCGCCCCTTTCCAGCTAAACTCGCAACCCAGCCCACACCCACCATCCACATTACGCTTGTTGGAATCCATTTTTAAACTTTGAAAACGGAATTCACGTAATCTAAGTTCAAGTTAATGATGCACGTAAGTTGGTGAATTCTTTGAGATAGATCATATTGATTATGACGCCAGCCAACACATGGCGTATTTGATTATAACGTCAATTACTTGAGTGACAACTCAGATCTCTCTATTTGAAATGGGAGATCCAATTCCTATTTGAAGCAACTTATATTCACAGCCCACATACATTTACTGAGCATGTTTGCACAGGAAATCGTGGCTCAGTAGTTAATATGCGATTTTGCTCCGTATCTCTGTCCGTACCTCTGCTTGTGGGAAAAGAGGGTATCTTCTTCAATGTCCTGTTGCCCCCTCTCAAACCATGATAATAAAGTGGTACAGTTAAACAAATTGAGGAAGTTAGCCGTAGTGATGTAATGGACTGAACTTTATCTCATCCTATATATGACCTGAGGAAGACGCACTCTGTTCAACAGACGCCGTGGTTATGAAATGCTCGCACCTGTAATCAGTGCTTCCTCTGTTACCACTCTGGTCCTTATACTCAGGCAGCGTCATTTGAGCCCGCATGTTATTTTCGTTTCTTCTTGGTCCTGAATTCATCGTCACAACTAGGGATTCGATGAAAGCCAATCACGCACATAACCTGTGTGATCATTTTGGCAATGTTAGGTTGCCTACGCGTTATAAAATTAGATTGATGTATGTGTATAATTCCGTCAACGCCATTTTATAACGTATGTGCACGTAACGTAAATGAATGAATCCACTTTTAGCTACCCCCTGCCCATCTAGTTAAGTTCCACTCACGCTATGCCCGTGATGGGATCGATTGGACACTGATCTCCCTGAATCTCAATTTCCGGAAAACTATATAGGTAAGCTGTGAAATATTTTGAGACCTATTTGGTTGAGTTCTGTTGCTGCCTATGGCAGCATCAGCATCGAGTAAAATTAGTTGCAAAATAGTTAACACTATTTTTTTTATTAAATGGTAAAGACAAGTTGACGCATATTAAGCGTTTAAGACGAACTTACTTACGTCATTCATAACTTATTCGATTGTGGTGTCAGCATACGTGTGAGGTAATTGATTATGATGTCATATTCTTGACTGGCTGACTGGATTTCTCTATATTGATACTCATGTATGCATAACGTTATGTAAAATATGATGTTGGCATCTGTGGTGAGGTTCAATCTCTAATAACGTGAATCCTCCTGTGTGCATCCGGACGTGGCCATGCGCATGCGTGTTGGTATGTGGGAAAAATCAACAGTTACTCCACTGTGTCAATAGACCTAACCTACACATGTTATGACTCATGCGTGTTGATGTGCATGTGCAACCTCCTTGCGTGAACGCTTACGCAAAGGGCTCAAGGAGCTTCTAAAAGCAATGCGCAATTTAATGGTTAGAATTTTGCAAGAAATTTCCCATGCCCTAAGACGGTTATTTTTTTATAAATGTACTACTGGCATTTGTAAAATAGCTTTCCGTTGTTCCACTAAAGGGCATTCCACTAAATCGCCGCAAGGGACTCATTGACTGTTTTAACTGTTAAAGGGATAATGGTCAAGAACAGATTTTCCATAGCCATTGTCCATGTGCAGGCAAAGTGAGGAATATGTTTTGAAAGTGTATCTCTTGAATGGCTGGCTCGATTGTCCTGCAAATTGGTCTTGCTCAAAACCACTGGCGATACTGTTTCTCTTCGGCGGGACAACAAATGGGTGTGGACAAAATTAGGTTTAATCCATTCTTCGCTGAAACCACAGATGCGCCATCAAAATGTACCTACTACATACCATTATGTCAAATAAATTTAATACAAACTCATTTACATTAAATATAGGAATCCAATCTGTCAGTCAAATATCTGACGTCATAATAAATTACATCACATATGGGTTTACGTCATAATAAATTACGTCATGAATGGCGTATCTAAGTCCGCCATAGCCACTTAAGTTGTACAAATTGTACGTCTGTACTATTTAATAACCATTCTGTTGAATATTGTGAAACTACTTTGACTGGGTGGCGTTGCTTGCCCAACGCAAGCAACGTGTGGTTGGAGCATAGCTTGTGACGGGCTGGGAAAAGCGAAAACCGGATATCATCCATTTAATTCCATGGCAACCATACAGACATATTAAAGAATAATTTGCAAATGATTTGGCCCGACATAAAATGCTTTCGTCGTTTACTGACCCAGTATTGTAATCCATGTTCTATGATTTCTAGGGATGGCGACAAAGGCAATATACTGGACAATTTACTATCCCGCATGGAGCAATATGCAAACTATCTAGAAACACTCGTCGAGGAACGAACATCGGATTACCTCGTCCATTAACAGAAAGCAGAGGACTTACTTTATAACATGTTACCCAAGTAAGTGAACCATCTGCGCGCGAAAGTTCATATTCTAAATCTCATTTACAAGTTTATATGTATTCTATTGACTATTTTGAAGCTAATTTGGCCTGAGTGTGTTGCTGCATAGGGCAGTAAGATATGGCTATCCAATATGTTTTAAAAGAAACACCATCCCACTTCTATAGATAGGGCGAAATTAAAATTCTGAGAAATTACCGTTGAAAGGGTTAAATTAATTAGACAACATTAAAAAGAGTGTTTGTGACCATGAATGTTCTTACATTCCAAGAAGCACCAGCAGCGGCAGCAGCGCCAGCAGCAGCAGCAGCAGCAGCAGCAACAGCCCCACCACCACCACCACCACCACTACCACCAGCAGCATCAGCACTTCGAGCAGAAGCAGCTCAAGTACCACCACCAGCAGTAACAGCAGCACTACTACCACCAGCAGCAGCAGCAGCAGCGGCAACACCACCACCACCGCCACCGCCTCCACCTCCGCTTCTGCACCCACGACCACGACAACCACCACCACCACCACCACCACGACCACCACCACCACCACCACCACCACCACCACCACCACAACCACCACCACCACTACCACCACTACCACCACCACAACCCGACCACCACCACCACAGCTACCATCACAACCACTGTTGCTGGCATTGCTCCTGCTATTGTTACTGGTGTCTTTACTACTCTTACTACTGCTACTATTACTACTACTACTACTACTGCTGCTGCTGCTTCTGCTGCTGCTGCTGCTGCTGCTGCTGCTGCTGCTGCTTCTGCTGTTGCTGCTGATACTACTACTACTACTGCTACTGCTGCTGCTGCTGCTGCTACTACTGCTGCTGCTACTACTACTACTACTACTACTACTACTACTACTACTACTACTACTACTGCTGCTGCTGCTGCTGCTGCTACTACTACTACTGTTGCTGCTGCTGCTGCTGCTGCTGCTGCTGCTGCTACTACTGCTACTCCTACTACTACTAATACTACTACTACTACTACTACTACTACTACTACTACTACTACTACTACGACGACGACGACGACGGCGACGACGACGACGATGACAACGACGGCGACGACGATGACGACGACGACAACCACTGCACACAGTATTGTCCAGTAATGTGAGATGAATATTCTTCCTCTCAGTTCTATAGCAGACCAGCTTATTAGGGGAGAAGCTATTTCTGCAGAGTCCTTTGAACACGTGTCTATCTACTTCAGCGATATATATGGTTTCACTGCCTTGTCTTCGCAATCGACACCGATGGAGGTAAGCTTGAGACACATACATTGCTCGCACGCTCTAATATTTGCAGATGGCGGCTATGAATTATCATTCATCCAACGGACTTTTCCAATTTATCCATCAATCATATGAAGTCATAATCAACGGCGCGACGTCTATGATGACGTCATAATTGATGACGTCATGAACGGCGTAGATAAGTTCGTCCCGGACGCCATAATCAATGACGTCATGAACGGCGTATATAAGTTCGTCACGGACGCTTAATTGATGACGGACTAAGTGTTGGTGTACTAATTGTATGTATTTCCTACTCAATAAACTCGCTGTTAACTATTTTGAAACTAATTTTACTAGGCGCTGTTGCGGATCTATGGATTTTGCTAAAAACTGTTACTACAAGAAAGGGTATGAGCATACAGGATTTTACAACGTTGGGCATGATCCGATGACATCCTGCAATGCTACAAAAACGGGATAGCGACCCAGATAACGCAGCTTACTGGGACAATGCTGGGCGGATACCTTGTTGATACTTTTATTATCGGCCCGGGATCGACACAGCGTCGGCCCAGTAAGCTGTGTTATCACGGTTGGGGTGGTGTGAGGTGGGTGTGCTGGGTGGGGTGGTGGAGAGGATTGTACTTGTTAATTTTGTTCATTTAAATTTTACATGTGGTTGCATTACTAAACGATCTCTATACAACATTTGATTCTATAATCGAGCATTTTGACGTGTATAAAGTGAGTGCAATATATATATATATACACAAGAATTTACTCATTTAATGCCTAAATTGTGTCTAAAAAATTAGACGATTGGCCAAGGAGAAATGAGGGGAAAACTATGATTAATGATTTGGTGTAGGTGCACTAAGAAACCTTAGTTGTACTTAAAAGTACACTCGACTCATGAGTACAGAGATGAGAGGGAAAGCTATGGATTGGCTAAGGAGAAACGAGTGGGAGCGCTATGGATTGGTTAAGGAGAACTGAGCGGGAAAGCTATGGATTGGCTAAGGGGAAATGAGCGGCAGAGCTATGATTAATGACCTAGAATCATGTTTGAATTTGATTGGGCGAGCGGTAGACGCCCCTAACGATTGGCTAAGGAGAAATGACCTACATTCATGCTTGAATTTGATTGGACGAGCGGTAGGCGCCCCTAACGATTGGCTAAAGAGAAATGAGTGGGAAAATTATGATTAATGGTCTGGGGTAGATGTACTAAGAAACCTCAGTTGTACTTAAAAGTACACTCGACGCATGAGTACAGAGATGAGCGGGAAAGCTATGGATTGGCTAAGGAGAAACGAGTGGGAGGGCTATGGATTGGTTAAGGAGAACTGAGCGGGAAAGCTATGGATTGGCTAAGGGGAAATGAGCGGCAGAGCTATGATTAATGACCTAGAATCATGTTTGAATTTGATTGGGCGAGCGGTAGGCGCCCCTAACGATTGGCTAAGGAGAAATGACCTACATTCATGCTTGAATTTGATTGGACGAGCGGTAGGCGCCCCTAACGATTGGCTAAAGAGAAATGAGTGGGAAAATTATGATTAATGGTCTGGGGTAGATGTACTAAGAAACCTCAGTTGTACTTAAAAGTACACTCGACGCATGAGTACAGAGATGAGCGGGAAAGCTATGGATTGGCTAAGGAGAAACGAGTGGGAGGGCTATGGATTGGTTAAGGAGAACTGAGCGGGAAAGCTATGGATTGACTAAGGGAAAATGAGTGGGAGAGCTATGATTAATGACCTAGAATCATGTTTGAATTTGATTGGGCGAGCGGTAGGCGCCCCCAACGATTGGCTAAGGAGAAATGACCCACATTCATGATTGAATTTGAGTGGACGAGCGGTAGGCGCCCCTGACGATTGGCTAAGGAGAAATGAGTGGGAAAATATGATTAATGATCTGGTGTAGATGTACTAAGAAACCTCAGTTGTACTTAAATGTACACCCGCACTCGTGAGTACAGAGATGAGCGGGAAAGCTATGGTTTGGCTAAGGGGAAATGAGTGGGAAGGCTATGGATTGGTTAAGGAGAAATGAGCGGGAGTAGTATAGCTAGAGCATGTTCGGACAGCGCTCTGGCAATATTTTCAACTGATCAGTGTGTTCGGGCAGCGCTCTAGCAATATTTTCGATCATTTCATGAGCTCAAAATAGAATGATCATGCACAGGAATATTCTGGAAACATCAGCTGGTTTTTCCCATATTAGTCGCTTAAGAATCTATTTATAACTCCCTGAAAAAACAACTTACAAGTTTGCACCTGAATCATGAAGAGCGTAAGATTTTCTAATACAATCGTCATCATCGAGATAATGGGGGGATTTGCATACTATCATATCTCGTGAATGTAGGAATGGAAGTCTTTGGATGAACTTGCCCTAGATCGTTGGCGATTTAGTCTTCGAATAGCTTCTTTAGAGAGTATTATTTCACCTATATTGGAACAAAAGTTGAGGGATTTTAATGGAGGGGTGATAGAACGAACTTTAGATTTAAGAGAGTAAGTTTCTATACAGTTCCTTAGACGGGATTGAGAGTGTCAATCCCTTAGACACTAGCCCCTCCCCTTCTCCTCTTTTTATTCATTCTATCTTACCTGTGCATATGATTGGTCTTAGAGTACTAATTTCCACACAACCGTTATACAAAGCCTATGCCATTAAAAGAAATTGATGATTTCTTAAGAGGAGTACTCAACTAAAAAAGACTTGAGCATACATTTTCATGCAAGTTATTGAATATCGTTTTAGGAATTAGAATGTCCATGGATCTTAATGAGCCTGATGAGCAAATACGGGAAGAAATAATGATTCATAATACAATACTTCCTATGGACTGTGACAGTGTAAGCAATACGCTTGATGGAGTTAATACACTATTTACTGAGAATGGTAGCGTACAACAGTCCGATTCCGTTATACCAGACTGTAATTCAGTGAATGGTGTGGGAGATGAACAACCCACACCCATTAAATATGGATTTATATACTAAGTGTTATTTATGTAAGGGGAGTGCTCTTTTCGAAAACGGTGAGGGTAATGTGTTCTGGCATTATTACCCTGACAAAGAGGCGAAGGAGATTATTGTACGATCCTTTGCAAGTATTGTTTCTGACGAGATGTCGGTCCAGATTCGTAAGAACTGTTATGGCTGTACATATGACAGAGTGAGTCAGCATGAACATACATGTTGTGGGATAACCAATAACGTCAGACCAATCGATTTCATTCAGGTGTATAGTGATTTAGCAATAGAAAATGTATATTGGATGTATTTTCAGCTCATTTCATTTTAAATCCAGACTTGTTTAGACAGAAAGATGAACTATTTAAACGTTGTAAGACTGCTTGGTTGAGTGAAGTTATCGAAGAGAAATATACAATTCGTGAGAGTACCTTATAATTTCACCATCTTGATTATTATATTAATTATTATATTAATTATTTTATTAATTATTATATTAATTATTATATTAATTATCACATTGATTATTATTTTCATTTCACATTGCTAATTGGCTCCTTTTTCTTATATTACTGATTATATATTACTGATTTTGAATATTACTGATTATATATTACTGATTTTGAATATTAAATCAAGTATATATCCAACAATTGTCTTTATGATTATTTATTATAAGAAAGAGTTTCAAGAAAGAAGAAGGTAGAAAGAAGACGAGAGGTGGTGGAGAGAAATAATAATGATCCAATTTACTCATCCTGCAAATATAATACTTGCTGATCAAACTCAGTCAGGGAAGACTGGTTAAACAACTGATCGATAAAAACATCTCCTATTCTATCCCTGTCCTACCCGGGTAATTTGGTATCATGGAGCTTGGCAGGACAGTTACATGTCACTTCAAAACGATGTTGAATTTCAAGAAGGCTTTAACTTCGACCTTGATCGAGTAACTCCTACACTCATTGTTATTGATGATTTAATGGAAAGTGTTGATGAACAAGTCACAACACCTTTTACTAAACGTTTCCATCATGAAAACTGTAGTGTTATTCATATTGTCCAAAATCTATTCCATAAAGTTCGAGAACATAGGGATATTTCGATTAACTGTCATTATCTCATACTCTTTAAGAACCCACGTGACATATCAAGTATAAGTGTTCTTGCTAGACAGATGTTTCCAGAAAATGGTAATTTTTACAAGAAAAGGCCAGAGCAAGGGACCATTTTTCGTCTCAGAAGTGGACATAACAGACTAAACTAACAGATGTACAGGCGGTTCCACCTTACGACATCGCCAGCTTGTCCTTGGGGAGAAGCAGAACAGACCACAGACCACATACGTCAATGTTGCAGTACGTATCAGCTGCTGAGAGAAGAGATCTGGCCTTTAGCAACCTCTTTTCTTGAAAAGCTGTATGGGCCTGTGGAAGAACTGCAGAAAACCACAGATTTCATCTTGAGAACGGCTCTCCAAGTGTGAGACCAGCGATCAAAAAGAAGAAGAAGAAGACAAGAAGTTTATAAGGACGCAACTGAACAGCCCTTCTCATTTCTACTTATTGACTTGAAACAGAACACCCCAGATTAAGAGGCAAAATTTTACCACACAAGACTTGTATTATTCATAGACAGAAGAAGAAGAAGAAGAATAATGGGTAGAAAGAATATGATGAAATACAAGGCGATTTAAAAAAAATGGCTAAGTCATCTCCATCTGTTAGGAGAATAATGATAAGAAACGCTGATAAAGTGTTAATTAAAACAAATTGTGAGTGTTGTGTAGCTCGCGGGGTAGTGTCTGGCCGGTGTATGATGCCGCAAGTGCATGACGAATCATGACGCTGGTTAGCTTCCGGTCATGGGGTGATGGATCCTGTACAATACTGCACTACGGGTAACAAAGACTGGCTCCTAAGTCCGGTGGAACTCACTCGTTCTGGTGGGGCTGTGCGACCATTTTCGCAAACATTAAACACAATGGTCTCATCCCAAGAGTTTGTGTCACCAGTATGCCTGTCCATCGCAATTTCGTGATCTATGGACTTACAAGATTTGATTTTGGTGACCTAATTAAACTAAGGCGATACAATAATTGTACATAAACAGACTGTCAAGTATGCTAGATAAAAATGATGAGCATACAAAAATACAAGACATAGAGACAGCCAGATGAACTTTTAGACGTGGGGCTCCCGGAGATACCACGCAGACTCGTAGGTCTGCAAAGGTATCCCCGCAAGGGAGGCTCCCATATACGAGACTTAACCAATTAACTTAATATAGGCTATTATACTTCTAAGCTGAAAGGAAAGAAAATTATCTCAGTAATGATGAAAAATCATGTGCCTCACGCGGGCACTACTCCTAGTGCGTGTTTGGTTGAGGAGTTTTATTCTCGCGTGGACCACAAATGGTTTTATTCTCTTGTGTTTAAAGCATTTGATCCAATTTACTGGAAATAGCAGTAAATGTCACGTGGCTCCTAAAAGCATGTGGTTGATCAGAAACAGATGTTATATCATGCATCTTTATAATATAATGTCCCTTTTTTGCATGGGTTCTTAAACATGCATCTTGCTATATGTCTGTAATAGGTAGTTCTCAGCCCGTGGTGATTATGGACTGGAATGCAGGGAAGAGAATTTTGGAAATTCTCCTTGTAATTATACTGTTAAATTTTTTATGCCGCTTTACCGGCCCGTGCGCTAATGATTTGTAGCACGGTAGAGCAGTTGTGTTCTTAATTAAAAATATAACAGTAAAGTTGTAAGTAATTCGATGTGTGGTTTAAACAGATCTATTCAGGCAGCAGATCAATGTTACTGATCCCGACAAGATAGCCACGTTTTCCGACCGGGAGGGCTGCCAAGCATTCTCCTCAATGGGTAGAACTAACTCCGTCCTGGCCTAGACCAGACACATTAATACCACTTAATAATGGTTAAATTACAGTACAACTCGGAGGCGGGTGCCACAGTATTACAATTTACAATGCCGTCGTTTGGAGAATATGAACACAGTCAACCTGAGTGTCCATGTTTCTGACATGTTGGTGATTTGAGTCTGATATGTGTGGCTGGTTATATGTGGATGATACTTCCGCTGTCGTGAAGGTGGAACTGTTGTGGGAATTTTTATGTCTCTATCGGGAATTAATTACTACCGGTAGGTGCTGCTAAATGATGTTGTTTGCCGATGTTGAATGGCTCTGTTATGCTGACTGTAACCGAGTAGGTATGTGATGTATGCGCAATGCCGAATTGACGTATCCAGCCTTGAAGGCAGGTGTGCTCTGTATGTGATGACGTTCTGTCTGTGGTGAGATGTCCTGACTGCTCATGAGGGAGTATGGTAGGCCGAATGGATCGGGTGGCCTTTGGACAGGGGGATGTGGTCATCTCCCATTACACGACGGTGGTGATGTCCTGTCGTAGTTTTTAAACACTGGGAAAATTCGAGCCGCGAGTGTGCTGAACAGGCTGCTTCCCTGCCCACCACGGGGGTAATGTTGGTTGGTGCGGTGCAGGATGCCACCTCCTCATCTGAGGATTGATGGTCAACAGACGACAAGTGGAGTGTGAAATGGACTGGACCGATGATGTCCGAACTTGGTGTATAGATGAGGGACGCCAGATGGAATTGGGGTGGTGGTGCGGTGATAGATAGGGGGTACTGCTTAAATGGGGATTGGTCTGGCACTTTGGGGGCGTGGTTGGGTACACCTTGTTGTACGGTTTTGCGTTCTAGACACGCCAAGTCTTCATCTAGCCTCTTCACTTCCATGCTATTCATCATATGTTCCACCCCACGGGAAGCATGGCTTGGGTCAGCCTCAGACTCCACTTGTGGCAATACTATGATGGGGGGGGGGCATGGCAAGGAGTGGGTGGGAATGGGAAGAGATCGGAGGAACAGCTTTTCTATCCGGTCCCTTGGACAAAACAAACACAAAGTTCTTCAGATACGACTTCCCAGACCGAGTAGACGCACGAAGAGGATGGAGAGGGCGAGTACGTATCTCGTCATCGTCGTCAGCGTTAGCTGCTTGTTCACCTGCATTCTGGCTTGGTAGAAGTGGGGCTGAACTGGCACCGTGGTGCTCTGTGCTAACCGTGGGAATACTAGTTTCCGTGGAAATATCTGTCTGTGTACTGGTGTCACGAGAAACGCCCAGTCTGAGCTCTGGTGCTGGTCATCACTGACCCACGGTTTAAGTCGATCGAAGTGGATGACTGAGGTCAGGCCATCCGAAGCATGGATACGGTAGGTCAAGTCCGATGTATTATCTACTACCACATAGGGGACTTTCCACTGGTAACTCAGTTTACCTGGCACATTTGCAGACCGTCGTGAATCGTGTGCCTAAACCATCCTTCCTGCTTCATACGGATCTCTATGCACCCTCCGGTCGTGCCATGTCTTTTGCCGCCAGTGTGCAGTGGATAATGTTTCTCTCACTAACTCATGGACCTGTTCTATCCTCTGCCACAGGAGTTCAACATAGAGAGATGGTGAATTTTTCTCTCCTGGTATCCGAGGCATGGCCAGATCCAGGGCTACGGCTAATTCATGGCCTAACATTAACCGAGCAGGGATATAACCTGTGCTGGAATGTACTGAAGTGCGATAAGCCATGAGCCCATATCGGAGCCGTAGGTCCCAATCTCTACACTCAAGGCGTGTTCCCTTTATAAGCATCTCCGTGAGAGTTCTGTTGAATCTCTCCACCATCCTGTCACTCCGGGAGTGGTATGGAGTCGTCCTTGTTTTGACGATATGGAACAATTTGCAGAGCTCTGATATGAGCCAGCTCTCAAAATTACTTCCTTGATCGGAGTGCAACTCATAAGGCATACCAAAACGGCAAAACACATTGCTTGCCAAGACCTCCGCTATGGTGGATGCCTCTTGGTCTGGCAAAGCAAATGCTTCTACCCACTTCGTGAAATAATCTTGTAATACGAGGATGTATTTATTTCCGTCATCAATCGTATTCAAGGTCCGAGCACGATAGTCACCCGCTCCCACGGTGCACCAACAATCTTAATTTGCGATGGTGCGATATGGTGTTGGCCAACAGCACGTCTTTGGCATGGGATGCATTTGGCAACCCATGCCTTGACATTATCGCGAATCCCGATCCAGTGGAATCCCAATTGTATATGGGCAACAGTCCTTTCCACGGCCAGATGCCCAGCGTTATCATGCAGTTGTTTTAATATAAGATTACATTAACTTTCCAGGACTACCAGACGGTCATTAATATACAGAACGTTATTTATTAATCGACATTCTTCAAACCGTTGGTAATAATATTTTGGCATGGTGGAAAGTGGTGTTACCGATTCCTTGGGAGGATACACCCCATCCTGGATCGACACGTATATATTTCGTGTCTGTACACCTGGTGTTTGGTGGTGTGCGATTTTCTCTGGATTCCACTCTGCGCACCTCAATTCGGGGAACTCCAGAGCTGACGGTGTTCACTGTGTCATGGTGGCGGCCTCCTGAGCCATTGTAGTGAGGCATGGTCTGTACGGAGTGTAAAACGGCACCCGTACAGAAAGTATTTATAGTACTTGACGAAGTGCACCACCCCTAGCAGTTCTCGCTTGGTGGTTGCGTATCTCCGCTCCGTTTTATTCAGAGTATGCGAACCATAACCCAATACCTACTCAGTTCCATCTTCTGTGACCTGAGATAGAACCACGCCTATAGCATAAGCTGACGCGTCGGTGTCTAAGATGAAATCAAGGTTTGGATTAGGATGAGCAAGAATCGGGGCGGTCGTCAAAAGTTCCTTCAATGCCCTGAAGGAGCCTTCACACTCACTCTTCCACTCAAATGGTCGATCTTTTTCGGTGATCTTGTAGAGGGGTGACGCAATCTCGCTGAAATCTCGGATGTAACGGCGATAGTACTGGCATAAGCCAAGAAAACTCCATGTCTCTGTAACTGAAGAGGGCTAGGCCACTCTGCTACTGCCTTAGTTTTTGACGGCTTAGTAGCCACTTTATCACCGGATATGATGTGTCCCAGGAACTCAATGCTCTGTCTAAAGCGATGACATTTCTTGGGTTTGAGTTTCAAATTGACCGTGCAGAATGTTGATAGCCTGGTGTCCACATTTATTAAGGTTTGCTCAAACGTTGGTCTGAAGACTATCATGTCATCGATATAACAGAGACAGATTTCCCATTGCAGGCTGGTTAATACCTGCTCAATGAGTCGTTCAAAACTTCCAGGAGCATTGCACAACCCATAGGGCATTTTGCGGAATTGGAAAAGTTCATCCCTACGAACGAATGCGGTCTTTTCCATGTCAGCCTCATCCATGGCTACTTGCAAGTAACCACTAGCTAAGTCAAGGGTACAAAACCACTTGGCTCTAGACAAGGAATCCAAGGCCTGATCTATCCGAAGTAATGGATACGCGTCCTTGATGCTAAGATCATTAAGGCGGCGGTAGTCTATACAAAACCGCAAGGTTCAGTCCTTTTTGCCTGCTAGTACTACCTGGCTAGCCCAGGAGTTGCTGAGGGTTCAATAATACTGGTCCCCAACATGTCGTTCACTTGTTGGTGTGCTTCCGCATCCTTATGAATGGGAAGACGTCATACCAGTTGATGTACGGGCCGATTATTGCCTGTGTCATGCGAGATGAGTCTCTCCGAGATCCATGTCTCCAGAGGAAAAACTATCGCCATATTTGTGCAGTAATTTCTGAATTTCATGTTTATGTGATTGCTGTAATCCAACTGTGGCACGTAGATATAAATCATGTACATGTTCGGGTGAATCATACGACATATGCTGGGGGGTGTCAGTAGGTGTAGGCGATTCCAATGAGATTATGTCCACTAAATGGCCGCAGCATACTCCTTGTTCCAGAGTGATGGTGTCTGCGTTACCGTTGAACATGCTAAAAGATATATTATCCTTATTAGTAGTGTCTACTATCATGCGGGGACTTGAGCATTGTGAGGCGATCATGTATTCAGGATCACGTTAAAGTATTGCGATGTGTGTGTTGCTTCCTAACTGTGGTGCGGTGGCCTATAAGATTTGTTCTTGTCCCGGCTCAACTGTGGCTGTACTGGACAATATTACAGCACACGTGTCATATAATGATGACGCCAGTCGAAGAGGTATTCGTCGGCCGTGTATGTCGAGTTCCTGTTGTTTGCAATGTATGATGGCTTCGCTGGCACAGAGGAAATCAGAGCCAGGGAGGGCATCATTGTGAATAGAGGCAATGACAACTCGGCGTATGAATTGCATCTCCTCTATTTGGATGACTAAATTGACTACACTGGCTATGGGCACATCAGCTCCCGTAGCTGTCTGTAGATAAATGTTTGTAGGTTTAAGGGGAGGCTTTTTATGAGGTGGGATGCTCTCATGTAAGCGCTTGTTAAATACCATGATTGAAGCGTCAGTATCGACGGTGGCACTGGTTGAAATGCCACTAAACAGACAGGCACATTCGTATATTACTTTGTGGTGTACCTGTGGAAGAGTTTCCAATGACGCCATCTGCAACAATGGTGTCGGAGCGGAATCACTCTGTATGTGCTCTGACTGTTTCCGAATTGCTTCTTTTAATGTGGTTGATGGCTGAGTGAGTAATTTGGCCAGTCCGTCGTCGCCGCCGCTGTGAGGGCTGCAGTGAAGGCGGGGCTTAGGGTAGCAATGATGATGGATATGTTGCTGTTTCATGGTATGCTGTATTAGTGTGGACAGCAGTGCATACAGGATGACAGATAAGCTCCACCTACGCAAGCCATTTCTTGCAATGCTTCAATGGACGTTTTGGCGAAGCACAGAAGAAACAGTGATGCCACCAGGGACGTGATTTTCCCCGTCTATGTCGGTGCTTATGAGGTGGAGAGAACCGTTTTTCCTGAGTCGCTGCTGTCTGTGGATGCAGGAGTTGATGTTGTGTGGGGCGGTGTTTTGCATACCACCAAGGGACACAGAGGATTCAGTGTCTTGGTGGCTGGACCTGGTGCTTGCAAATACATTGTTTCAGCTGAGGTGCTGCAATCTACCACTGCTGCTTTAAGGAAAGAAGGCTTGTTATGTACGGAGATAGAGGAAGATGGCGATGCTGCAGATGTGGGAGGCATCGTGGGCATCGACATATGCGAAGCTGTGCATTTATATGTAGGTGTAAAAGCTGAAGTTGGTTGGTAATAGTTGGCCACCGAACGTTGTTGTACGAAGGCCGTAGTTGAGCCTGGAAGCGGATATGGGCACAGAGGTGACTCTTTGTTCGGTACCCTCGAGAGTTTGACGACTTCTCCGGTTGCGGTGTGCTGTGGTCAGGGTCAGGCATTGTAGAGGGAGGTCGGTTAGGACACAGGTCCCTCCAATGGCCTGGCTGACCGCATCTGTAACAGATGTTTGGTTGCGGTGCCGTGTTGATGGTGCTCATTGTCCTAAAGTGGGTGGTGGCGAGGCTTGTGCTGAGTGTTGTGACCAATTAGTTAGTGTGGAGATGTGTTTATTGATCTCATCTATGCATTCTTTCATGTTGCCATTATTATTGTTGCGCTGGTTCCCGCGCCCGGGGGCCCCGTTATAGCTTCCTCTACGGGCACGCCCCCTTCCTCCAGGCACTTGATTCTGATTCGAATTTTGTACAGCCGGTGGTGGTGATGTTTGTGCAGTTGGCGTTGATGATTTGTGTGAGCAATGGTGGGCGTGGCGATAGCTGCACGCTCTCTCTCGTTGATAGGGTGGAGTTGGCGTCGACTACTCTTTTCCCACTCCAGAAAGTTTTCTATACGGACGGCAGTTGCTGTTAATTGGGCCAAACGACTGTGGTTGCCAAGAAAAAACTTTTCTTTCCAGGGCGGGTTCACCGCTCAATGCATCGATGAAAGTGTCAAGATGCAGAAGGATTACGGCTTCTGTGTTCGTGCTCGGATATGCGTGGGTGACTAGCCTTCTGATTTGGCTAACTAATTCTGGGAGAGTTTCCCCTGCACGTCGTCAGAGATTTTTGATTTGAAGACTACTTGTTTCTCCGAGAGCTGTGTCGCCAAATCGCTCCTTCAATGCTCGTTCCAATTGGATGTAGGTGGGTGTCTAGTCAGTCCCGAGATCCGCAAGAAATTGAAGGGCTTTTCCGGAAAGCTTTGCAGCGAGATATTCCCCCATTTGCTGATCGTTCCAGTGGTTAGTCCAACTTATTATCTCGAACTGTATATTGTAGTTGGTTCAGTCATTTTCCCCACTAAATTCAGGAGGGAGAATGACTCGGCCAAGACCACGGCAAGAATGAAGTGGTTGAAACCCGGATGTAGGTGGGTGTCTAGTCAGTCCCGAGATCCGCAAGAAATTGAAGGGCTTTTCCGGAAAGCTTTTCAGCGAGATATTCACCCATTTGGGGATCGTTCCAGTGGTTAGTCCAACTTATTATCTCGAACTGTATTTTGTAGTTGGTTCAGTCATTTCCCCCACTAAATTCAGGAGGGAGAATGACTCGGCCAAGACCACGGGAAGAATGAAGTGGTTGAAACCCGGGTGGTGGTGGTATCTGCGGGACTGATGAGTTTTCTGAGGCTGGTCGTTGTGCAGGTGGTTGTGGTGGTGGTGGTGGTGGTGGTGGTGGTGGTGGTGGTGGTGGTGGTGGTGGTGGTGGTGGTGGTGGTGGTGGTGTTTCCCGTCGATGACGATGCCGAGGAGCAAGTACACGCATACTCCAATTTACTGAATCCTGCACTGTTGTAGAACCATAGACCGGCATGGGTCTATAGACGGGAGGTGGAATATTATGAAGATTACGCAGATGTTCTTCCCGAGGTGAGGACTGATATTCCTCATATGATGGTGGTGCAGTCGGCTGACGGTTGTGATGTGTAGCGTGACTAATGTACCAGCGAAAAGTGGTGCATATTCGTCCCGATGATGGCGCAGTGTTCCCCTCGAGTATAGGGTTGTGCTAGAATGGGGCGGTGTGGGAGGTTGTCTGTAATATGGATTGTCACCCGGCCATATGGTCTCCGTAGATGACACAAGTGAATGATAGTAGTCTGAAGGATTATGTATATGCCCGTAATCGGGTCTTTGTTGTGATCGTCCACGATTCGGCCCTGCTGGAGGTCCGATATAGTTCTAAACTCTGTTCCCACCTGTGAGGCATCGCGTCACTGACAGGCAAAAACAGGTTATATTGCGGTGTTGTAGATCCGACATCTGAATTTCTGGCATAGTCGGTGAGCATGTGAGCTGTGAATCCATCATATGACGCTACCTCTTGATCGAGGGAGTCGTCGCTAAATGGAGACGGTATAGAACTAAGCTCACTATACAGTGTGGGCGTGAGTTCGCTGCGCTTTAATAATGATGTTCTTCGAGGCCCACAATGGGCCCCACTTGTAGCTCGTGGGGTAGTGTCGAGCCTTTCTGGTGTATGATGTCGACTCGCCATGCCGCAAGTTTTAAGAAGAACTGAACATTCTTAACACATCTACACTAGACCATTAATCATAGTTTTCCCGCTCATTTCTCCTTAGCCAATCCATACCCATCCTGCTCATTTCCCCTTAACGAATCCATAGCCTTCCCACTCATTTCTCCTTAGCAAATCCATAGCTTTCCCGCTCATCTCTGTACTCATGAGTACGAGTGTACTTTTAAGTACAACTAAGGTTTCTTAGTGCATCTACACCAAATCATTAATCATAGTTTTCCCCTCATTTCTTCTTGGCCAATCGTTAGGGGCGCCTACCGCTCGTCCAATCAAATTCAAGTATGAATGTAGGTCATTTCTCTTTAGCATCGTTAGGGGCGCTAACCGCTCATCCAATCAAATTCAAGCATGATTTTTGATTGACAGCTCAGCCTAGTATATAAGGAGGACTTTGCTTTTTCAAATCACTTGATCATCGGAACGATGTATTATCATCA
>CM067363.1:27045675-27156536 GCA_034401795.1 Chaetoderma sp. LZ-2023a | reverse complement strand
GTATATACAGTTAAAAGGTTGCACACGACATGCCAAATTCAAAACACAGTTTACGATCTATACTACTACTACTACTACTACTACTACTACTACTACTACTACTACTACTACTACTACTACTACTACTACTACTACTACTACTACTACTACTACTACAACTACTACTACTACTACTACTACTACTACTACTACTACTACTACTACTACTACTACTACTTCTACCACCACGACGACGACGACGAAGACGCCGACGACGCGACGACAACGGCGACGACGACTACTACTACTACTACTACTACTACTACTACTACTACTACTACTACTACTACTACTACTACTACTACTGCTACTACTACTACTACTACTACTACTACTACTGCTACTACTACTACTACTACTACTACTGCTACAACTACTACTACTACTACTACTACTACTACTACTACTACTACTACTACTACTACTACTACTACCACTACAACTACTACTACTACTACTACTACTACTACTACTACTACTACTACTACTACTACTACTACTACTACTACTACTACTACTTCTACCACCACGACGACGACGACGAAGACGCCGACGACGCGACGACAACGGCGACGACGACTACTACTACTACTACTACTACTACTACTACTACTACTACTACTACTACTACTACTACTACTACTACTACTGCTACTACTACTACTACTACTACTACTACTACTACTGCTACTACTACTACTACTACTACTGCTACAACTACTACTACTACTTTTTTTTTTTTTGGTAACACGATCAATGGATCGTGTGGAAATCCATAACACCCAAAAATAAACTGACTGAAAGAACATTAAACATAGAATAAATCAAAGAGAACAAACGATTATATCAGTCATGTGTATAAATAAACAATAAATATACAATAAATATATAAAAAAAGGTGGTCAAACGATTAATTTAAAAATTCAAAACAGCTAAATATGTCCTTTAAAAATTCCAAGTAACAAGCTCAACAACATTCCATTACATTTATAAAAGCTCACGCGAGCATATGCTGTGATACAACCACAGCGCTCGGACGTATTTAACACACACAGTCACTCGGGAACAAATTAATCAATAATCAACGCCCCGCAGGATAATCTATAAAAAGTAAACACTAAGATATTACACCGAGCTCAGTGAAGTGACAATGTAACCTACATAGTTGAAGAGGGTTGAAACTTAACAAACGATTTCAAATAATACAATTTACCTTGAAAATGAGATTCCATAATTACTACTACTACTACTATGCTTCTACTACTACTACTACTACTACTACTACTACTACTACTACTACTACTACTACTACTACCACTACTATGCTTCTACTACTACTACTACTACTACTACTACTACTACTACTACTACTACTACTACTACTACTACTACGATTGCTACTACTACTACTACTACTACTACTACTACTACCTTTTTTTTTTTTTTTGAAAAACCGACGCTGACGCAGTCGGACAAACTTCATGGAGGAACTCCTTTAAAAAGGCTTGCAAACCCCCAGAAAAAAACCTGGTGAACTAGCAATCTTGATTAATATTACACCAAAACAATGATAAATAATGAGCATTAATACAATCTATAAATACATATGGCTTAAAAAGTATAGATACAAAACAATAGGCTGATAAAGCTACGATAGCAAAACAAAACTTAACTAAGGCATTACTATTCAACCCAGGTGTAGTAGTAGACCCGTGTGGCGAGTGCAACTATCCAACAAATGAAAAGTGCCTCGTCAATCTATGACAAATAAGTCAATCATTGACGCAAGTGGGCTGATTCTCTAAAGATCAGCGGGCGTAGTAGCATTTGGGTAGTAATAATACATATAGTCGGCAGAAAATTTCAGAAAAATTAATGGCGCTCTTGTTTACATTTTCAATTTACTTTATTGTAAGGTTTTGTAAATTACCATTCAATCCATGTGTGGTAGTAGGCCCGTGTGGCGAGTGCAACTATTCAACAAATGAAAAGTGACTCGTCAATCAATGACAAATAAGTCAATCATTGACGCCAGTGGGCTGAGTCTTTAAAGATCAGCGGGCGTAGTGGCATTTGGGTAGCATAACATATATAGTCAGCAGGAAAATTACAGAAAAATAGATGGAAATAGATGGCGCTCTTGTTTCCATTTTTGATTTACTTTGTTGTAAGGTTTTGTAAATTACCCGGGAACAAATAACCCTATAAAACTCTGTGCAAATTCCTAAAATTACCTGGGACAATTTTATAATTCAATGGCAACTTACTTTATCGATTGATTATTAAATTACCCCAGTCTGTTTATTTGTTAACATGAATTATTAAACATAACAATATCAAAGTGCAGACTAAAATGAATTACATGACACAGATTAATTAAAAGACACAGATAAATCAGCTGTAGTAATTAAATGATTTAAGCTAGTGGAGGCTCATTTATTTTTACAGCTCCCAACTTTATTGAAACTATGTTTGTGTTGCACCATATGTCCTTGAATACTTTTTCTTTACCATGCTGCTTTAATCTAAAATATTCGCAAGGAATATGATTCAGCAGCAATGAACGAAATATTGCCTTTATTGCTCTATTGTGATTGCCCATAGATGGATTTTTCGTCTGTGCACACCGATGTATCCAAATCGCCCAAACACCTATGGTTAGTATTGTTATTAAAATAGTCCTTTCAGACTTTATGATATTTACACCGCTTGATCCAAATTCTCTAAATAAGACTACATGCGTGTCTAGAACAATGGGCTTCGCTCCAAATTTTGCCAAGATTTGGCTGATATAGTCCCAAAATTGTGACGATATTGGACATTCGACAAATAATGCTTGATTGTTTCCTCATCTGTTGACATAAGTAACACCTATCAGAAGTCGTAATATTGCACTTGTATGTCAAGTGTCCCACCCATAGCCGTCGATGTAGTAATCGCCACAATAAATCACGAGCCATATTTGGTATATATGGAGAATGTAAGATTTTCCATACATTTTTCCAACTGGATGGTTTATAGCTTGAGTCATCCCATCTCCTAATTGCTATGGGAGGTGTTACTTGTTTTCGTCTCATAATATGGTACCATTCCTTGGATCTCATCTTGTATTTTAACATCTCATCATCAAGAACTAATGCGGGTTGTGGAGTCAAACTATTATTATTTACATTTGGCAGACGAAACTATTCAATTGGTACAGCATGTTTTATTTTATTTAGCAACCGCTGGACATCTATATGCCTCATATGTGTTTTTCTAGCTACTCCTTGCATTGAAATCCATCTACGTGTTTGAGGGTGTATCATATCAGATACATGTTGAATGCCATATTTTGCAAAGGACGGTAGATAAAGTACTGCATTGTTATAACATATATTACTATTGCCCCACAATTGCTGTTCTAGTACTTCCTTCCAGCACGTAGGTGGAGGCATGTATCTGTCAAATATTTCTAACTCCTTATCTTGATCTTTAAACACATCTGGTATCATTTGGCTATTCGGAGGTGGCTTCTTTGAGGTAAAAACATGCTCCGCCAGAAATGGTTCTACAATTCTCTCCATGAGAGCTCGTGAAACACATGCCCACGTCTCATCTGATGTAATAAGATCATCCAAAAATTTTAACCTTAAAGAAACACATTTCACTTTAATATCAATTAAATCAAGTCCTCCTTCTAACTTAGCATTATTGAGAACACGATGGGAAACTAAATGATTCTTTTCTTCCCATATGAATGACAATATCAACTCATTAACCTCCTTTTCTACATGTTTTGGCATGTGTACAACAGATGCTGTATCCCATAGCCCAGATAATGCCAAGTTGTTGACAACAAACACTCTACCAAAGATTGAAAGACGACGACGCTTCCAATTTGCTAATATTCTCTTAAGTTTAGATACTCGTTCATTCCAATTTTGTATTGTATTCGGTTTCCTGCCAAAATAGATGCCTAATATCTTAATGGTATCATTAGACAAATTGATTTCAAGTGGCTGGTCATTCCGCTCTTTCCATGGCCCCAAAAATAATCCTTTGGATTTTCCTTTATTGATTTTCAAACCAGATGCATTTTGGAACTTTTCTAGTACGTGGTTTAAAACTGCAAAATCATTGTTTGAACTGGTAAACACAGTTGTGTCATCAGCATATTGTGACAGCTTAAGTGGTATTTCTATGCCACGAATACATATGCCTTGAAAGTTATTATTTTGCCTCAATGCTATGCCAAGTGATTCCATCACAATAACAAATAATAATGGCGATAGGGAACACCCATGTCTAACCCCACGTTCTAAGACAATTTCTCTGGATAATTGATTGTTCACTAAATAGCTACTCTTGATATCCGTATATAAAATCTTAACCCATTTAATAAAGTTTGAGCCTAACCCAAACGATTGCAAAGAATTAAAAAGAAAATCCCATTCCACACGGTCAAATGCCTTTTCATTGTCCAGGGCCATCACAGCTGAAGGGATGCTATCCTTCTCAACCAATTGTATACGGTCTCTTATTACCATGGTATTGGTTAGAATTGTCCTCCTGGGTACAGCACATGTCTGCTCTGTTCCAATGATTTCTCCTAAAACACTACCTAGTTTCAATGTTAGTGCTCTGGATATTATTTTGTAGTCTACACATAGTATAGAAATTGGTCTGTAGTTCTGAATTAGACGTCTGTCATTTCCTTTATATATTAGCCTTACGTATGCCCTAGCCATAGTCGGTGGTAAATGGCCTTTCTAAAAAATTTCAGTGCCCAATTCTTCCATTATTGGACCTACAAGGTGCCAACACGTTTGGTAAAATTCAACTGGAAGGCCATCACACCCCGGTGATTTTTCTAGTTTCATACCTTTAAGGGATTTAGTTAAATCTTCTAGTGTTAAGGGTTGATCACAAAATTCATTGCCTGTGTCTGACACCTTTTTGTCTATATTTGCTAACAAATCCAATTTTGCATCTTCATCAATTCCCTCTGACTTGTACAATGACTCATAGTAATTGCATACAATAGTACTCATTTCATTGTTGGTAAAGACGGTTGAACCATCCGGCATGTTTAATGAGCACATCACCTTATCTATTGCCCGTGCTTTTTCTAATGTGCAAAAATATCGGGTTGGCTTTTCCCCGTCTGCGTGCATCTGGGCTCTTGCTCTAATTTTTGCACCCTCAAACTCATATTGTTCTATATCTCTTATTTTACTTTTAATTTTAACCAGTAATTCATAATAATTATCTTCACCATTATTTACTTTAGCATTGATTTTCATCAGTGATCGATGAAGTGTTTTCTTGCGTTTGCGTATTTCCTGTGCTTTTCTAATAGCATACTTTCGGGAAACATACTTTAAATCCAGTTTTACATCCTCCCACCATTGCAATGTGCTCTTATATGATGCTTTCCTATTAATCCAATGTTGCCAACAACTCTCTATATTATTCTTATAAAATTCTTCTCCCAACAGTGTTGTGTTTAATTTCCAAAACCCGACCCCTTTTGTTACCCAGTCAGCATTGGCAAAGGCTACACAAACCGTGTTATGATCGGAGAATGCAACTGGCTTAATATTAACATCTCTCCAGTACCCTGTTAACAAACTATTCACATAAATTCTGTCGATCCTTGAACCAACTTTACCATCTACCGAAAAACATGTAAGATCTTTACCATGAGGTTTTGATATTCTATAGGTGTCAACTAAATTTTCATTATCACATATTACTTTTAAGCGTCTATGTGATGCATCAGTATAAGTTGAAGTTGCATTCCTGTCATTTTCTTTGTCTATGACACAATTAAAGTCACCACCCATTACTAAGTTTTCAGTGATGTTATCTAGTGCTGTTTTAGACATCTCCTTAAAAAAATTACGACGTAGTTGATGAGATGCAGGTGCATATATACACAGCAACGTGATACGTGTTTGTTGTATATCTAGAGTGACTCTCACCCAGCGACCATTTGCACCTGATACTGAAGAGATTATATTTACATAGGCTGAACAACGAGGGAGTATAACAATTGCTACGCCTGCACTATTGTCTTGAGATAACGAATAAAATATTCTGGATCCAGAAATCTTTTCTAAATTATCGTATGATTCTGACTTCTAAATTTTTGTTTCCTGTATCAAAGCAATGTCAATCGTCTCATTTTTCAGAGTCTCTAGTAAGTGACGTTGCTTTATGTCACTATTTAAGCCTCTACAATTGAGTGTGCAAATTAGCATAAAAGGTAATAAAATGCTGTGTAAATCTGCCATTATTAAGCTAACTAGATTTTGTTTTTTTCGACCCTCTCTTAGACCATTTACCTATTTTACTCACAAACGCTGCATTACTTAGCTCAACTTTTTCCAAATGCTTATATTTTAATATATCTGAATCATGACGCAGATGCCTATATTTAACACCATTTGCCGTCACATATGGAACTAACACCTCTCCTGCCTCTGACCTGTACATGACCATTTCATCAGGTGATTTAGAACTCTGTGTTTGAATGGATATATCAGATTCAGCGACTGACATATTATTGTCTTCTATATCACTTTCCTCTATTTCTGATTCAGAACTCTCTCCATCTTTCTGTCGCTTTGTTCCACTCAATCGATCCGAGACACCAATTACTTTCTCTATATTATTTAAATCGTCTAGATTGAGTGTACTCAGTGGAAAATAAAAGTTAGTTTCAGTATCTTGCGACCTGAATTTTACTTGTCCTAAATTAAAACTCTCTTCCAGAGGGTATTGATCATCATCTTCAACTACTACTACTACTACTACTACTACTACTACTACTACTACTACTACTACTACTACTACTACTACTACTACTACTACTACTACTACTACTACTACTACTACTACTACTACTATGCTTCTTCTACTACTACTACTACTACTACTACTACTACTACTACTACTACTACTACTACCTCTACTACTACTACTTCTACTACTACTACTACTACTACTACTACTACTACTACTACTACTACTACTACTACTACTACTACTACTACTACTACTAATACTAATACTACTACTACTAATACTAATACTACTACTACTACTACTACTACTACTACTACTACTACTACTACTACTACTACTACTACTACTATTATTATTATTATTATCATTGTTTGTACTTCCCATACACCCCACCACCATCACCACACCTCGAATACCAGAGATCTACCAGAAGCTAACAAACGGGCTTAAGCCATACTTTCGTCCTAGGCTGAAGGATAGAGACTGTCCATCCGATGAACTCGCTGTGCTTATCCGCAAATGCTGGGCTGAAGAACCAACGGAGCGGCCAGACTTTCGGTCCATAAATGGGCATCTACGAAAAATTAACAAGTATGCACTAATGTAAACAAGTGCAGGCGAGAGAAGATGACTATTTATGAAGTTGGGTAGAAAGAGTTCTTATCTTAGGCCGTGTTCTCACTAGAGAGTTAAAAAAATCTCACCTTATCTTATACTCAACATTCATGTGGTGGCAATTTACCACACATAATCCATCCCTGCCATTTTAGCTTTTTTATCATGCTGACAACGAAATATATTCATACATTAGTAGCTAAATGTTAATATATTTCTACAGCCTATGATGGCTGGCATGATTTACTTTCAACCAATCAGAAAACACCTAGCGTGTCTGCCTCGGTATATACACCCGGTCATAGAGGTGCCAGCTATAGTTTGGCAATGCGGTATAAAAGCAACCATACTGACAAACTGTTGGATATTTTGAAACTAATTTGGCTGGGCAGCAACAACTTTCAGTTAAATTCATTTCAAATTATTCAACGGGATGATTATTACATAATAAATAATGTAAGGAATTGGCACATATATGGCATCACACACTATCGCTTGAGCAGATAAAATGGTGGCGGCCACTGTTCAACATTTATGCCATATTACAAAGCAGATATTTGTGTTATAGGTATGGGAATTCAGGATATGAATGATATAGAATATACAAACCATAACCTATTGGTGCCATAAAACATTTGATATGAGATTGGCATCCCTTTAATCGGGAATAACGCTATCCTTCAGTATGGCGTTACTCCGGATTACGGATCTAGCGAGAGCACGGCCTTAGAAAGCAACTTATGCTTGGATCAATTTGTAGCTATAGCCCCGCCCCTTTCCAGCTAAACTCGCAACCCAGCCCACACCCACCCTCCACATTACGCTTGTTGGAATCCATTTTTAAACTTTGAAAACGGAATTCCCGTAATCTAAGTTCAAGTTAATGATGCAGGTAAGTTGTTGAATTCTTTGAGATAGATCATATTGATTATGACGCCAGCAAACACATGGCGTATTTGATTATAACGTCAATTACTTGAGTGACAACTCAGATCTCTCTATTTGAAATGGGAGATCCAATTCCTATTTGAAGCAACTTATATTCACAGCCCACACACATTTACTGAGCATGTTTGCAGAGGAAATCGTGGCTCAGTAGTTAATATGCGATCTGTCCGTACCTCTGCTTGTGGGAAAAGAGGGTATCTTCTTCAATGTCCTGTTGCCCCCTCTCAAAACATGATAATAAAGTGGTACAGTTAAACAAATTGAGGAAGTTAGCCGTAGTGATGTAATGGACTGAACTTTATCTCATCCTATATATGACCTGAGGAAGACGCACTCTGTTCAACAGACGCCGTAGTTATGAAATGCTCGCACCTTTAATCAGTGCTTCCTCTGTTACCACTCTGGTCCTTATACTCAGGCAGCGTCATTTGAGCCCGCATGTTATTTTCGTTTCTTCTTGGTCCTGAATTCATCGTCACAACTAGGGATTCGATGAAAGCCCATCACGCACATAACCTGTGTGATCATTTTGGCAATGTTAGGTTGCCTACGCGTTATAAAATTAGATTGATGTATGTGTATAATTCCGTCAACGCCATTTTATAACGTATGTGCACGTTACGTAAATCCACTTTTAGCTACCCCCTGCCCATCTAGTTAAGTTCCACTCACGCTATGCCCGTGATGGGATCGATTGGACACTGATCTCCCTGAATCTCAATTTCCGGAAAACTATATAGGTAAGCTGTGAAATATTTTGAGACCTATTTGGTTGAGTTCTGTTGCTGCCTATGGCAGCATCAGCATCGAGTAAAATTAGTTGCAAAATAGTTAACACTATTTTTTTTATTAAATATTAAAGACAAGTTGACGCATATTAAGCGTTTAAGACGAACTTACTTACGTCATTCATAACTTATTCGATTGTGGTGTCAGCATACGTGTGACGTAATTGATTATGATGTCATATTCTTGACTGGCTGACTGGATTTCTCTATATTGATACTCATGTATGCATAACGTTATGTAAAATATGATGTTGGCATCTGTGGTGAGGTTCAATCTCTAATAACGTGAATCCTCCTGTGTGCATCCGAACGTGGCCATGCGCATGCGTGTTGGTATGTGGGAAAAATCAACAGTTACTCCACTGTGTCAATAGACCTAACCTACACATGTTATGACTCATGCGTGTTGATGTGCATGTTCAACCTCCTTGCGTGAACGCTTACGCAAAGGGCTCAAGGAGCTTCTAAAAGCAATGCGCAATTTAATGGTTAGAATTTTCCAAGAAATTTCCCATGCCCTAAGACGGTTATTTTTTTTATAAATGTACTACTGGCATTTGCAAAAATAGCTTTCCGTTGTTCCACTAAAGGGCACTCCACTAAATCGCCGCAAGGGACTCATTGACTGTTTTAACTGTTAAAGGGATAATGGTCAAGAACAGATTTTCCATAGCCATTGTCCATGTGCAGGCAAAGTGAGGAATATGTTTTGAAAGTGTATCTCTTGAATGGCTGGCTCGATTGTCCTGCAAATTGGTCTTGCTCAAAACCACTGGCGATACTGTTTCTCTTCGGCGGGACAACAAATGGGTGTTGACAAAATTAGGTTTAATCCATTCTTCGCTGAAACCACAGATGCGCCATCAAAATGTATCTACTACATAACATTATGTCAAATAAATTTAATACAAACTCATTTACATTAAATATAGGAATCCAATCTGTCAGTCAAATATATGACGTCATAATAAATTACATCACATATGGGTTTACGTCATAATAAATTACGTCATGAATGGCGTATCTAAGTCCGCCATAGCCACTTAAGTTGTACGAATTGTACGTCTGTACTATTTAATAACCATTCTGTTGAATATTGTGAAACTACTTTGACTGGGTGGCGTTGCTTGCCCAACGCAAGCAACGTGTGGTTGGAGCATAGCTTGTGACGGGCTGGGAAAAGCGAAAACCGGATATCATCCATTTAATTCCATGGCAACCATACAGACATATTAACGAATAATTTGCAAATGATTTGGCACGACATAAAATGCTTTCGTCGTTTACTAACCCAGTATTGTAATCCATGTTCTATGATTTCTAGGGATGGCGACAAAGGCAATATACTGGACAATTTACTATCCCGCATGGAGCAATATGCAAACAATCTAGAAACACTCGTCGAGGAACGAACATCGGATTACCTCGTCCAGAAACAGAAAGCAGAGGACTTACTTTATAACATGTTACCCAAGTAAGTGAACCATATGCGCGCGAAAATTCATATTCTAAATCTCATTTACAAGTTTATATGTATTCTATTGACTATTTTGAAGCTAATTTGGCCTGGGTGTGTTGCTGCATAGGGCAGTAAGATATGGCTGTCCAATATGTTTTAAAAGAAACACCATCCCACTTCTATAGATAGGGCGAAATTAAAATTCTGAGAAATTACCGTTGAAAGGGTTAAATTAATTAGACAACATTAAAAAGAGTGTTTGTGACCATGAATGTTCTTACATTCCAAGACACACACCAGCAGCGGCAGCAGCGCCAGCAGCAGCAGCAGCAGCAGCAGCAACAGCCCCACCACCACCACCACCACCACCACTACCACCAGCAGCATCAGCACTTCGAGCAGAAGCAGCTCAAGTACCACCACCAGCAGTAACAGCAGCACTACTACCACCAGCAGCAGCGGCAACACCACCACCACCGCCACCGCCTCCACCTCCGCTTCTGCACCCACGACCACGACAACCACCACCACCACCACCACCACCACCACCACCACCACCACCACCACCACCACCACCACAACCACCACCACCACTACCACCACTACCACCACCACAACCCGACCACCACCACCACAGCTACCATCACAACCACTGTTGCTGGCATTGCTCCTGCTATTGTTACTGGTGCCTTTACTACTCTTACTACTGCTACTATTACTACTACTACTACTGCTGCTGCTGCTTCTGCTGCTGCTGCTGCTGCTGCTGCTGCTTCTGCTGTTGCTGCTGATACTACTACTACTGCTACTGCTGCAGCTGCTGCTGCTGCTATTACCGCTGCTACTACTACTACTACTACTACTACTACTACTACTACTACTACTACTACTACTACTACTACTACTACTACTGCTGCTGCTGCTGCTGCTAGTGCTGCTGCTGCTGCTCCTACTGCTACTCCTACTACTACTACTAATACTACTACTACTACTACTACTACTACTACTACTACTACTACTACTACTACTACTACGACGACGACGACGACGACGACGACGACGACGACGACGACGACGACAACCACAGCACACAGTATTGTCCAGTAATGTGAGATGAATATTCTTCCTCTCAGTTCTATAGCAGACCGGCTTATTAGGGGAGAAGCTATTTCTGCAGAGTCCTTTGAACACGTGTCTATCTACTTCAGCGATATATGTGGTTTCACTGCCTTGTCTTCGCAATCGACACCGATGGAGGTAAGCTTGAGACACATAAATTGCTCGCACGCTCTAATATTTGCAGATGGCGGCTATGAATTATCATTCATCCAACAGACTTTTCTAATTTATCCATCAATCATATGAAGTCATAATCAACGGCGCGACGTCTATGATGACGTCATAATTGATGACCTCATGAACGGCGTAGATAAGTTCGTCCCGGACGCCATAATCAATGACGTCATGAACGGCGTATATAAGTTCGTCACGGACGCTTAATTGATGACGGACTAAGTGGTGGTGTACTAATTGTATGTATTTCCTACTCAATAAACTCGCTGTTAACTATTTTGAAACTAATTTTACTAGGCGCTGTTGCGGATCTATGGATATCCGCAAAACATCTGGGCCGATTTTGCTAAAAACTGTTACTACAAGAAAGGGTATGAGCATACAGGATTTTACAACGTTGGGTATGATCCGATGACATCCTGCAATGCTACAAAAACGGGATAGCGACCCAGATAACGCAGCTTACTGGGACAATGCTGGGCGGATACCTTGTTGATACTTTTATTATCGGCCCGGGATCGACACAGCGTCGGCCCAGTAAGCTGTGTTATCACGGTTGGTGTGCTGGGTGGGGTGGTGGAGAGGATTGTACTTGTTAATTTTGTTCATTTAAATTTTACATGTGGTTGCATTACTAAACGATCTCTATACACCATTTGATTCTATAATCGAGCATTTTGACGTGTATAAAGTGAGTGCAATATATATATATATATATACAAGAATTTACCCATTTAATGCCTAAATTGTGTCTAAAAAATTAGACGATTGGCCTAGGAGAAATGAGGGGAAAACTATGATTAATGATTTGGTGTAGGTGCACTAAGAAACCTTAGTTGTACTTAAAAGTACACTCGACTCATGAGTACAGAGATGAGCGGGAAAGCTATGCATTGGCTAAGGAGAAACGAGTGGGAGGGCTATGCATTGGTTAAGGAGAACTGAGCGGGAACGCTATGGATTGGCTAAGGGGAAATGAGCGGCAGAGCTATGATTAATGACCTAGAATCATGTTTGAATTTGATTGGGCGAGCTGTAGGCGCCCCTAACGATTGGCTAAGGAGAAATGACCTACATTAATGCTTGAATTTGATTGGACGAGCGGTAGGCGCCCCTAGCGATTGGCTAAAGAGAAATGAGTGGGAAAATTATGATTAATGGTCTGGTGTAGATGTACTAAGAAACCTCAGTTGTACTTAAAAGTACACTCGACGCATGAGTACAGAGATGAGCGGGAAAGCTATGGATTGGCTAAGGAGAAACGAGTGGGAGGGCTATGGATTGGTTAAGGAGAACTGAGCGGGAAAGCTATGGATTGACTAAGGGAAAATGAGTGAGAGAGCTATGATTAATGACCTAGAATCATGTTTGAATTTGATTGGGCGAGCGGTAGGCGCCCCCAACGATTGGCTAAGGAGAAATGACCCACATTCATGCTTGAATTTGAGTGGACGAGCGGTAGGCGCCCCTGACGATTGGCTAAGGAGAAATGAGTGGGAAACTATGATTAATGATCTCGTGTAGATGTACTAAGAAACCTCAGTTGTACTTAAATGTACACCCGCACTCGTGAGTACAGAGATGAGCGGGAAAGCTATGGTTTGGCTAAGGGGAAATGAGTAGGAAGGCTATGGATTGGTTAAGGAGAAATGAGCGGGAGTAGTATAGCTAGAGAATGTTCGGACAGCGCTCTGGCAATATTTTCAACTGATCAGTGTGTTCGGGCAGCGCTCTAGCAATATTTTCGATCATTTCATGAGCTCAAAATAGAATGATCATGCACAGGAATATTCTGGAAACATCAGCAGGTTTTTCCCATATTAGTCGCTTAAGAATCTATTTATAACTCCCTGAAAAAACAACTTACAAGTTTGCACCTGTATCATGAAGAGTGTAATATTTTCTAATACAATCGTCATCATCGAGATAATGGGGGGATTTGCATACTATCATATCTCGTGAATGTAGGAATGGAAGTCTTTGGATGAACTTGCCCTAGATCGTTGGCGATTTAGTCTTCGAATAGCTTCTTTAGAGAGTATTATTTCACCTATATTGGAAAAAAAGTTGAGGGATTTTAATGGAGGGGTGATAGAACGAAGTTTAGATTTAAGAGAGTAAGTTTCTATACAGTTCCTTAGACGGGATTGAGAGCGTCAATCCCTTAGACACTAGCCCCTCCCCTTCTCCTCTTTTTATTCATTCTATCTTACCTGTACATATGATTGGTCTTAGAGTACTAATTTCCACACAACCGTTATACAAAGCCTATGCCATTAAAAGAAATTGATGATTTCTTAAGAGGAGTACTCAACTAAAAAAGACTTGAGCATACATTTTCATGCGAGTTATTGAATATCGTTTTAGGAATTAGAATGTCCATGGATCTTAATGAGCCTGATGAGCAAATACGGGAAGAAATAATGATTCATAATACAATACTTCCTATGGACTGTGACAGTGTAAGCAATACGCTTGATGCAGTTAATACACTATTTACTGAGAATGGTAGCGTACAACAGTCCGATTCCGTTATACCAGACTGTAATTCAGTGAATGGTGTGGGAGATGAACAACCCAAACCCATTAAATATGGATTTATATACTAAGTGTTATTTATGTAAGGGGAGTGCTCTTTTCGAAAACGGTGAGAGTAATGTGTTCTGGCATTATTACCCTGACAAAGAGGCGAAGGAGATTATTGTACGATCCTTTGCAAGTATTCTTTCTGACGAGATGTCGGTCCAGATTCGTAAGAACTGTTATGGCTGTACATATGACAGAGCGAGTCAGCATGACCATACATGTTGTGGGATAACCAATAACGTCAGACCAATCGATTTCATTCAGGTGTATAGTGATTTAGCAATAGAAAATGTATATTGGATGTATTTTCAGCTCATTTCATTTTAAATCCAGACTTGTTTAGACAGAAAGATGAACTATTTAAACGCTGTAAGACTGATTGGTTGAGTGAAGTTATCGAAGAGAAATATACAATTCGTGAGAGTACCTTATAATTTCACCATCTTGATTATTATATTAATTATTATATTAATTATTTTATTAATTATTATATTAATTATTATATTAATTATCACATTGATTATTATTTTCATTTCGCATTGCTGATTGGCTCCTTTTTGTTATATTACTGATTATATATTACTGATTTTGAATATTAAAACAAGTATATATCCAACAATTGTCTTTATGATTATTTATTATAAGAAAGAGTTTCAAGATAGAAGAAGGTAGAAAGAAGACGAGAGGTGGTGGAGAGAAATAATAATGATCCAATTTACTCATCCTGCAAATATAATACTTGCTGATCAAACTCAGTCAGGGAAGACTGGTTAAACAACTGATCGATAAAAAACATCTCCTATTCTATCCCTGTCCTACCCGGGTAATTTGGTATCATGGAGCTTGGCAGGACAGTTACATGTCACTTCAAAAGGATGTTGAATTTCAAGAAGGCTTTAACTTCGACCTTGATCGAGTAACTCCTACACTCATTGTTATTGATGATTTAATGGAAAGTGTTGATGAATAAGTCACAACACTTTTTACTAAACGTTTCCATCATGAAAACTGTAGTGTTATTCATATTGTCCAAAATCTATTCCATAAAGTTCGAGAACATAGGGATATTTCGATTAACTGTCATTATCTCATACTCTTTAAGAACCCATGTGACATATCAAGTATAAGTGTTCTTGCTAGACAGATGTTTCCAGAAAATGGTAATTTTTACAAGAAAAGGCCAGAGCAAGGGACCATTTTTCGTCTCAGAAGTGGACATGACAGACTAAACCAACACATGTACAGGCGGTTCCACCTTACGACATTGGCGGCTTGTCCTTGGGGAGAAGCAGAACAGACCACAGACCACATACTTCAATGTTGCAGTACGTATCAGCTGCTGAGAGAAGAGATCTGGCCTTTAGCAACCTCTTTTCTTGAAAGGCTGTATGGGCCTGTGGAAGAACTGCAGAAAACCACAGATTTCATCTTGAGAACGGCTCTCCAAGTGTGAGACCAGCGATCAAAAAGAAGAAGAAGAAGACAAGAAGTTTATAAGGACGCAACTGAACAGCCCTTCTCATTTCTACTTATTGACTTGAAACAGAACACCCCAGATACTCTAAGATTAAGACGCAAAATTTTACCACACAAGACTTGTATTATTCATAGACAGAAGAAGAAGAAGAATAATGGGTAGAAAGAATATGATGAAATACAAGGCGATTAAAAAAAAAATGGCTAAGTCATCTCCATCTGTTAGGAGAATAATGATAAGAAACGCTGATAAAGTGTTAATTAAAACCAATTGTGAGTGTTGTGTAGCTCGCGGGGTAGTGTCTGGCCGGTGTATGATGCCGCAAGTGCATGACGAATCATGACCCTGGTTAGCTTCCGGTCATGGGGTGATGGATCCTGTACAATACTGCACTACGGGTAACAAAGACTGGCTCCTAAGTCCGGTGGAACTCACTCGTTCTGGTGGGGCTGTGCGACCATTTTCGCAAACATTAAACACAACGGTCTCATCCCAAGAGTTTGTGTCACCAGTATGCCTGTCCATGGCAATTTCGTGATCTATGGACTTACAAGATATGATTTTGGTGACCTAATTAAACTAAGGCGATACAATAATTGTACATAAACAGACTGTCAAGTATGTTAGATAAAAATGATGAGCATACAAAAATACAAGACATAGAGACAGCCAGATGAACTTTTAGACGTGGGGCTCCCGGAGATACCACGCAGACTCGTAGGTCTGCAAAGGTATCCCCGCAAGGGAGGCTCCCATATACGAGACTTAACCAATTAACTTAATATAGGCTATTATACCTCTAAGCTGAAAGGAAAGAAAATTATCTCTGTAATGATGAAAAATCATGTGCCTCACGTGGGCACTACTCCTAGTGCTTGTTTGGTTGAGGAGTTTTATTCTCGCGTGGACCACAAATGGTTTTGTTCTCTTGTGTTTAAAGCATTTGATCCAATTTACTGGAAATAGCAGTAAATGTCACGTGGCTCCTAAAAGCATGTGGTTGATCAGAAACAGATGTTATATCATGCATCTTTATAATATAATGTCCCTTTTTTGCACGAGTTCTTAAACATGCATCTTGCTATATGTCTGTAATAGGTAGTTCTCAGCCCGTGGTGATTATGGACTGGAATGCAGGGAAGAGAATTTTGGAAATTCTCCTTGTAATTATACTGTTAAATTTTTATGCCGCTTTACCGGCCCGTGCGCTAATGATTTGTAGCACGGTAGAGCAGTTGTGTTCTTAATTAAAAATATAACAGTAAAGTTGTAAGTAATTCGATGTGTGGTTTAAACAGATCTATTCAGGCAGCAGATCAATGTTACTGATCCCGACAAGATAGCCACGTTTTCCGAGCGGGAGGGCTGCCAAGCATTCTCCTCAATGGGTAGAACTAACTCCGTCCTGGCCTAGACCAGACACATTAATACCACTTAATAATGGTTAAATTACAGTACAACTCGGAGGCGGGTGCCACAGTATTACAATTTACAATGCCGTCGTTTGGAGAATGTGAACACAGTCAACCTGAGTGTCCATGTTTCTGACATGTTGGTGATTTGAGTCTGATATGTGTGGCTGGTTATATGTGGATGATACTTCCGCTGTGGTGAAGGTGGAACTGTTGTGGGAATTTTTATGTCTCTATCGGGAATTAATTACTACCGGTAGGTGCTGCTAAATGATGTTGTTTGCCGATGTTGAATGGCTCTGTTATGCTGAGTGTAACCGAGTAGGTATGTGATGTATGCGCAATGCCGAATTGACGTATCCAGCCTTGAAGGCAGGTGTGCTCTGTATGTGATGACGTTCTGTCTGTGGTGAGATGTCCTGACTGCTCATGAGGGAGTATGGTAGGCCGAATGGATCGGGTGGCCTTTGGACAGGGGGATGTGGTCATCTCCCATTACACGACGGTGGTGATGTCCTGTCGTAGTTTTTAAACACTGGGAAAATTCGAGCCGCGAGTGTGCTGAACAGGCTGCTTCCCTGCCCACCACGGGGGTAATGTTGGTTGGTGCGGTGCAGGATGCCACCTCCTCTGTTGCAGCAGTCTCTCTGATATCTGAGGATTGACGGTCAACAGACGACAAGTGGAGTGTGAAATGGACTGGGCCGATGATGTCCGAACTTGGTGTATAGATGAGGGACGCCAGATGGAATTGGGGTGGTGGTGCGGAGATAGATAGGGGGTACTGCTTGGATGGGGATTGGTCTGGGGGCGTGGTTGGGTACACCTTGTTGTACGGGTTTGCGTTCTAGACAGGCCAAGTCGTCATCTAGCCTCTTCACTTCCATGCAATTCATCATATGTTCCACCCCACGGGAAGCATGGCTTGGGTCAGCCTCAGACTCCACTTGTGGCAATACTATGATGGGGGGGGGGGGCATGGCATGGAGTGGGTGGGAATGGGAAGAGATCGGAGGAACAGCTTTTCTATCCGGTCCCTTGGACAAAACAAACACAAAGTTCTTCAGATACGACTTCCCAGACCGAGTAGACGCATGAAGAGGATGGAGAGGGCGAGTACGTATCTCGTCATCGTCGTCAGCGTTAGCTGCTTGTTCACCTGCATTCTGGCTTGGTAGAAGTGGGGCTGAACTGGCACCGTGGTGCTCTGTGCTAACCGTGGGAATACTAGTTTCCGTGGAAATATCTGTCTGTGTACTGGTGTCACGAGAAACGCCCAGTCTGAGCTCTGGTGCTGGTCATCACTGACCCACGGTTTAAGTCGATCGAAGTGGATGACTGAGGTCAGGCCATCCGAAGCATGGATACGGTAGGTCAAGTCCGACGTATTATCTACTACCACATAGGGGACTTTCCACTGGTAACTCAGTTTACCTGGAACATTTGCAGACCGTCGTGAATCGTGTGCCTAAACCATCCTTCCTGCTTCATACGGATCTCTATGCACCCTCCGGTCGTGCCATGTCTTTTGCCTCCAGTCTGCAGTGGATAATGTTTCTCTCACTAACTCATGGACCTGTTCTATCCTCTGCCACAGGAGTTCAACATAGAGATATGGTGAATTTTTCTCTCCTGGTATCCGAGGCATGGCCAGATCCAGGGCTACGGCTAATTCATGGCCTAACATTAACCGAGCAGGGATATAACCTTTGCTGGAATGTTTTGAAGTGCGGTAAGCCATGAGCCCATATCGGAGCCGTAGGTCCCAATCGCTACACTCAAGGCATGTTTCCTTTATAAGCATCTCCGTGAGAGTTCTGTTGAATCTCTCCACCATCCCGTCACTCCGGGAGTGGTATGGAGTCGTCCTTGTTTTGACGATATGGAACAATTTGCAGAGCTCTGATATGAGCCAGCTCTCAAAATTACTTCCTTGATCGGAGTGCAACTCATAAGGCATACCAAAACGGCAAAACACATTGCTTGCCAAGCCCTCCGCTATGGTGGATGCCTCTTGGTCTGGCACAGCAAATGCTTCTACCCACTTCGTGAAATAATCTTGTAATACGAGGATGTATTTATTTCCGTCATCAATCGTATTCAAAGGTCCGAGCACGATAGTCACCCGCTCCCACGGTGCACCAACAATCTTAATTTGCGATGGTGCGATATTGTGTTGGCCAACAGCACGTCTTTGGCATGGGATACATTTGGCAACCCATGCCTTGACATTATCGCGAATCCCGATCCAGTGGAATCTCAATTGTATATGGGCAACAGTCCTTTCCACGGCCAGATGCCCAGCGTTATCATGCAGTTGTTTTAATATAAGATTACATTAACTTTCCAGGACTACCAGACGGTCATTAATATACAGAACGTTATTTATTAATCGACATTCTTCAAACCGTTGGTAATAATATTTTGCCATGGTGGAAAGTGGTGTTACCGATTCCTTGGGAGGATACACCCCATCCTGGATCGACACGTATATATTTCGTGTCTGTACACCTGTTGTTTGGTGGTGTGCGATTTTCTCTGGATTCCACTCTGCGCACCTCAATTCGGGGAACTTCAGAGATGGCGGTGTTCACTGTGTCATGGTGGCGGCCTCCTGAGCCATTGTAGTGAGGCATGGTCTGTACGGAGTGTAAAACGGCACCCGTACAGAAAGTATTTATAGTACTTGATGAAGTGCACCACCCCTAGCAGTTCTCGCTTGGTGGTTGCGTATCTCTGCTCCGTTTTATTCAGAGTATGCGAACCATAACCCAATACCTACTCAGTTCCAATTTCTGTGACCTGAAATAGAACCACGCCTATGGCATAAGCTGACGCGTCGGTGTCTAAGATGAAATCAAGGTTTGGATTAGGATGAGCAAGAATCGGGGCGGTCGTCAAGAGTTCCTTCAATGCCCTGAAGGAGCCTTCACACTCACTCTTCCACTCAAATGGTCGATCTTTTTCGGTGATCTTGTAGAGGGGTGACGCAATCTCGCTGAAATCTCGGATGTAACGGCGATAGTACTGGCATAAGCCAAGAAAACTCCATGTCTCTGTAACTGAAGAGGGCTAGGCCACTCTGCTACTGCCTTAGTTTTTGACGGCTTAGTAGCCACTCTATCACCGGATATGACGTGTCCCAGGAACTCAATGCTCTGTCTAAAGCGATGACATTTCTTGGGTTTTAGTTTCAAATTGACCGTGCATAATCTTGATAGCCTGGTGTCCACATTTATTACGGTTTGCTCAAACGTTGGTCTGAAGACTATCATGTCATCGATGTAACAGAGACAGATTTCCCATTGCAGGGTGGTTAATACCTGCTCAATGAGTCGTTCAAAACTTCCAGGAGCATTGCACAACCCATAGGGCATTTTGCGGAATTGGAAAAGTTCATCCCTACGAACGAATGCGGTCTTTTCCATGTCAGCCTCATCCATGGCTACTTGCAAGTAACCACTAGCTAAGTCAAGGGTACAAAATCACTTGGCTCCAGACAAGGAATCCAAGGCCTGATCTATCCGAAGTAATGGATACGCGTCCTTGATGCTAAGATCATTAAGGCAGCGGTAGTCTATACAAAACCGCAAGGTTCAGTCCTTTTTGCCTGCTAGTACTACCTGGCTCGCCCAGGAGTTGCTGTGGGTTCAATAATACTTGTCCCCAACATGTCGTTCACTTGTTGGTGTGCTTCCGCTTCCTTATGAATGGGAAGACGTCATACCAGTTGATGTACGGGCCGATTATTGCCTGTGTCATGCGAGATGAGTCTCTCCGAGATCCATGTCTCCAGAGGAAAAACTATCGCCATATTTGTGCAGTAATTTCCGAATTTCATGTTTATGTGATTGCTGTAATCCAACTGTGGCACGTAGATATAAATCATGTACATGTTCGGGTGAATCATAAGTCATATGCTGGGGTGTGTCAGTAGGTGTAGGCGATTCCAATGAGATTTTGTCCACTAAATGGCCGCAGCATACTCCTTGTTCAAGAGTGATGGTGTCTGCGTTACCATTGAACACTCTAAAAGGTATATTTTCCTTATTAGTAGTGTCTACTATCATGCGGGGACTTGAGCATTGTGAGGCGATCATGTATTCAGGATCAGGTTAAAGCATTGCGATGTGTGTGTTGCTTCCTAACTGTGGTGCGGTGGCCTATAAGATTTGTTCTTGTCCCGGCTCAACTGTGGCTGTACTGGACAATATTACAGCACACGTGTCATATAATGATGACGCCAGTCAAAGAGGTATTCGTCGGCCGTGTATGTCGAGTTCCTGTTGTTTGCAATGTATGATGGCTTCGCTGACAGAGAGGAAATCAGAGCCAGGGAGGGCATCATTGTGAATAGATGCAATGACAACTCGGCGTATGAATTGCATCTCCTCTATTTGGATGACTAAATTGACTACACTGGCTATGGGCACATCAGCTCCCGTGGCTGTCTGTAGATAAATGTTTGTAGGTTTAAGGGGAGGCTTTTTATGAGGTGGGATGCTCTCATGTAAGCGCTTGTTAAATACCATGATTGGAGCGTCAGTATCGACGGTGGCACTGGTTGAAATGCCACTAAACAGACAGGCACATTCGTATATTACTTTGTGGTGTACCTGTGGAAGAGTTTCCAATGACGCCATCTGCAACAATGGTGTCGGAGCGGAATCACTCTGTATGTGTTCTGACTGTTTCCGAATTGCTTCTTTTAATGTGGTTGATGGCTGAGTGAGTAATTTGGCCAGACCGTCGTCGCCGCTGCTGTGATGGCTGCAGTGAAGGCGGGGCTTAGGGTAGCAATGATGATGGATATGTTGCTGTTTCATGGTATGCTGTATTAGTGTGGACAGCAGTGCATACAGGATGACAGATACGCTCCACCTACGCAAGCCATTTCTTGCAATGCTTCAATGGACGTTTTGGCGAAGCACAGAAGAAACAGTGATGCCACCAGGGACGTGATTTTCCCCGTCTGTGTCGGCGCTTATGAGGTGGAGAGAACCGTTTTTCCTGAGTCGCTGCTGTCTGTGGATGCAGGAGTTGATGTTGTGTGGGGCGGTGTTTTGCATACCACCAAGGGACACAGAGGATTCAGTGTCTTGGTGGCTGGACCTGGTGCTTGCAAATACATTGTTTCAGCGGAGGTGCTGCAATCTACCACTGCTGCTTTAAGGAAAGAAGGCTTGTTATGTACGGAGATAGAAGAAGATGGCGATGCTGCGAAGCTGTGCATTTATATGTAGGTGTAAAAGCTGAATTTGGTTGGTAATAGTTGGCCACCGAACCTTGTTGTACGAAGGCCGTAGTTGAGCCTGGAAGCGGATATGGGCACAGAGGTGACTCTTTGTTCGGTACCCTCAAGAGTTTGACGACTTCTCCGGTTGCGGTGTGCTGTGGTCAGGGGCAGGCATTGTAGAGGGAGGTCGGTTAGGACACAGGTCCCTCCAATGGCCTGGCTGACCGCATCTGTAACAGATGTTTGGTTGCGGTGCCGTGTTGATGGTGCTCATTGTCCTAAAGTGGGTGGTGGCGAGGCTTGTGCTGAGTGTTGTGACCAATTAGTTAGTGTGGAGATGTGTTTATTGATCTCATCTATGCATTCTTTCATGTTGCCATTATTATTGTTGCGCTGGTTCCCGCGCCCGGGGGCCCCGTTATAGCTTCCTCTACGGGCACGCCCCCTTCCTCCAGGCACTTGATTCTGATTGGAATTTTGTACAGCCGATGGTGGTGATGTTTGTGCAGTTGGCGTTGATGATTTGTGTGAGCAATGGTGGGCGTGGCGATAGCTGTACGCTCTCTCTCTCTTTTCCCACTCCAGAAAGTTTTCTATACGGACGGCAGTTGCTGTTAATTGGGCCAAACGACTGTGGTTGCCAAGAAATAACTTTTCTTTCAGGGCGGGTTCACCGCTCAATGCATCGATGAAAGTGTCAAGATGCAGAAGGATTACGGCTTCTGTGTTCGTGCTCGGATATGCGTGGGTGACTAGCCTTCTGATTTGGCTAACTAATTCTGGGAGAGTTTCCCCTGCACGTCGTCAGAGATTTTTGATTTGAAGACTACTTGTTCCTCCGAGAGCTGTGTCGCCAAATCGCTCCGTCAATGCTCGTTCCAATTGGATGTAGGTGGGTGTCTAGTCAGTCCCGAGATCCGCAAGAAATTGAAGGGCTTTTTCGGAAAGCTTTGCAGCGATATTCACCCATTTGCTGATCGTTCCAGTGGTTAGTCCAACTTATTATCTCAAACTGTATTTTGTAGTTGGTTCAGTCATTTTCTCCACTAAATTCAGGAGGGAGAATGACTCGGCCAAGACCACGGGAAGAATGAAGTGGTTGAAACCCGGATGTAGGTGGGTGTCTAGTCAGTCCCGATATCCGCAAGAAATTGAAGGGCTTTTCCGGAAAGCTTTTCAGCGAGATATTCACCCATTTGCTGATCGTTCCAGTGGTTAGTCCAACTTATTATCTCGAACTGTATTTTGTAGTTGGTTCAGTCATTTCCCCCACTAAATTCAGGAGGGAGAATGACTCGGCCAAGACCACGGGAAGAATGAAGTGGTTGAAACCTGGGTGGTGGTGGTATCTGCGGGACTGATGAGTTTTCTGAGGCTGGTCGTTGTGCAGGTGGTGGTGGTGGTGGTGGTGGTGGTGGTGGTGGTGGTGGTACTGGTGGTGGTGGTGGTGGTGGTGGTGGTGGTGTTTCCCGTCGATGACGATGCCGAGGAGCAAGCACACGCATACTCCAATTTACTGAATCCTGCACTGTTGTAGAACCATAGACCGGCATGCGTCTATGGACGGGAGGTGGAATATTATGAAGATTAGGCAGATGTTCTTCCCGAGGTGAGGACTGATATTCCTCATATGATGGTGGTGCAGTCGGCTGACGATTGTGATGTGTAGCGTGACTAATGTACCGGCGAAAAGTGGTGCATATTCGTCCCGATGATGGCGCGGTGTTCCCCTCGAGTATAGGGTTGTGCTAGAATGGGGTGGTGTGGGAGGTTGTCTGTAATATGGATTGTCACCCGGCCATATGGTCTCCGTAGATGACACAAGTGAATGATAGTAGTCTGAAGGATTATGTATATGCCCGTAATCGGGTCTTTGTTGTGATCGTCCACGATTCGGCCCTGCTGGAGGTCCGATATAGTTCTAAACTCTGTTCCCACCTGTGAGGCATCTCGTCACTGATAGGCGAAAACAGGTTATATTGCGGTGTTGTAGATCCGACATCTGAATTTCTGGCATAGTCGGTGAGCATGTGAGCTGTGAATCCATCATATGACGCTACCTCTTGATCGAGGGAGTCGTCGCTAAATGGAGACGGTATAGAACTAAGCTCACTATACAGTGTGGGCGTGAGTTCGCTGCGCTTTAATAATGATGTTCTTCGAGGCACACAGTGGGCGCCACTTGTAGCTCGTGGGGTAGTGTCGAGCCTTTCTGGTGTATGATGTCGACTCGCCATGCCGCAAGTTTTAAGAAGAACTGAACATTCTTAACACATCTACACTAGACCATTAATCATAGTTTTCCCGCTCATTTCTCCTTAGCCAATCCATACCCATCCTGCTCATTTCCCCTTAACGAATCCATAGCCTTCCCACTCATTTCTCCTTAGCAAATCCATAGCTTTCCCGCTCATCTCTGTACTCATGAGTACGAGTGTACTTTTAAGTACAACTAAGGTTTCTTAGTGCATCTACACCAAATCATTAATCATAGTTTTCCCCTCATTTCTACTTGGCCAATCGTTAGGGGCGCCTACCGCTCGTCCAATCAAATTCAAGTATGAATGTAGGTCATTTCTCTTTAGCATCGTTAGGGGCGCTAACCGCTCATCCAATCAAATTCAAGCATGATTTTTGATTGACAGCTCAGCCTAATATATAAGGAGGACTTTGCTTTTTCAAATCACTTGATCATCAGATCTATACCAGTTCACTACTGAATATCTCTTCAACTAGGATTCTACTTCACAGAATTTCACTATACATCTTTTACTGAATAAAGTCTTATTCATATCATGTTACATTCTATTGCATGTATTTATCTTTTAGTAGGGCAGATATGTGAACATGATGTTCCATTCTGGCAGAAAAGATGAAATCTGGCATAAAGGTGGGTTAACGTATCCTGATCATAATTAGATGCAGCGCGGATTCAAAATGGTTGCCCTACCAGCCGAAAATTCGCATTACTCAAGCCCTGGACAGAGTAGAGAGATGAGATTAATGTCAAATTAGGGATCTCATGGGTCACTCGTTATAATTCTACTCACTACAATACTCTAAATATGTAAATATTAATCCATCCATAGCGACCACCTGTGTTTGATGTCTCTTTAAGATGTGTTGTCTAAAAGATCCATCTCTTGAGAACAAAAGCAATATAGCATCTAGAAATTGTTTAAATTACTTGATTTCTTAATATCGAACCAAGTAATCGTCGTTATAGATACGTTCAATTATCCTATTAGAGTATGCAAGCTATACAAGATGCTGTTGATTGTTGAACCATTTTCACAGACGTCACACGCACAGTGCACTGCATGAGCACAACTGTGTGCAAGGTAAGTTTGATTTATAGCATTTGCATCTGCCAGTGCAATTACTTTTGCAAGCACATTTCACGAGTTCTCGGCATGTCTTAGATGCAAGCAAACTCCATTGCGTTGACAAGTGTCTCCATCTCTGACCCAACCCCAGTCAGCTGGCGATGGCGTTTTTGCATTTGCGTGGAGTGATTGGCCCCTAAGATGACCTGCCTGGAACGCAGTACGTTTGGTGTGTTGCAGCAGAGCTGCACTTGTCGGAAGAATGTTTTCTAGCTGCCTGTTGCCAAAAGCGAAAAGCGGTTTTCGTGCCTCATTAACCTTTGACAATGGTGATGTGCGTTTGTACAGTAGTACGACAAACCTCTCTAGCGTGTCCATGTCATTGTCACACAGAGACGCTGGAGCACCAGACAGTCTCCTAAATAGTGACTTGAATGGATCTGAAGTCCTCCAAACTTCCCATGCTGTCTTCTTGTCAATTCCACAAAATGCCGACACAGTGTCACACCCAGAGAAAGCATGCATGAATAGCAGTCCTTGTGACGCTTCTGCACCCAAATCTGTTGCAATGCCATGAGCTGATACATAGTGGAAGGTCTTCCCATGGCCAAATGCGACCCAGAGATTACACCCATGAAGAAAGTTTGCTGTCCATATGGCTAGGACTACGACGTCTGTATCTGTAGCATGAATCATTATTGTTCGATAATCTTGGTTATATGCATGGAAGGCGTGGAGCAACATTCTACCATCTGCTTCATCTTGCATGCATGGCGCGAGTTGTGAGACGTCATGCTCTGGCCTCAACAGCACGTTTTCCTAACATGTTGTGACGAGTATCTTTCCTTCTGGTAGCTCGAATGACTCCAATGTATGTGCGAGAAAGGTGAAGAGGCCTGTTTTGTTTGCATCAACTCGTAGGAAAGTTGTCCAATTTTTAGGGAGTTTGTACTCGATGCACCCCACGAAGCGCTTCACCATGTCCCCGTAATTCTCTAGCGTGTGTCTTCAAGCTTCCCGCCTTAGACACGTTCCATGCAACATCCAATCTTTAAACCGTCTGTAGCTGTATAGCAATGTGTGGGAGGAAGACGTGCTCTGCAAAATTTCACAAACACGTTTGATTTCTTGGGATCTAGATTATGCATCATAGCTGCTCCCTCAATGATCTTCACTTAAACCGCTGGACAATCAGCTACACGAGCTACGAATGCTTCCAAATATCCCATCAGATCTGATTTGCTGCCTTGGCGCATTGCGTTGCTCTCAGCAAGTGATGGGGGCCGTGGATGATTCTCATGCTCAAAGAATGAATCAAGGTCTCCGTCTCTGGATTAGCAGGAAATGTACAGTCTAGAGACTAACTCTACACCTCTCTTCATTGCAACACGCTTCTTGTTGGTTCTGTTACTCTTCCTCTGTTTTGATTTGAACAAAGACAAATTGTTCTTTTGGATTGGGTCATATACCGATTTTGATGATACAGATAGTCGATATGCGACGAATGCGTGTTACTGTCTGATGCCTAGTTCTTCTGCTGTTCGGATCGCATTCACTACAGACTCGGACATAATGACTTTGGTATCTAGAGTCACTAAGTCAAAACCGTCATCTATAAATGGGTATCCAATTTCCTCGATTGCATCAATAAGTCAAATTGTGTTTAAAGCAAACAATTTCTGCTTACTCGGAATCTGCTCATGGTGACAGTTATCATTGATATTTATGTGTGTATGTTCCACTTCGCACTCGCTGATAATCCTTCCTATTTCTGGGCCTGACACCATCCATCGTTTCAAAGCAGCTTCATTTTCTGTGATTCCGATAATTCCACCATCGCCCTTCAGAATAGCATTTTGCAGCTCGTGGATTTGATAATGTGCCAAGGCTGAGAACTTGTGAGCCGTTTTCTGAGTAAAGAATTTCCTTCAACAAATTTCCTATGTACAAGTGGGCATCGATTCTCAAGTTGCAACAGATCAGCCACATGGATGCTGAGCCATCGTGCATAGTGTACATGATCCAGGGTAAAGATCCACGGGGTAATCTTGACCAATGTCTCTACATACAACGGGAAATTGGCCTCTCGCTGAGCTCTCAAGTATTGAAGAAACAGCAGCTCTAATATCAAGACTGAATTCCAGTACTTAAACTGTGGGTTGTCTGTTTCCTTCTGCTGACACCAGTCTTCGAATGGCAGTGTGTCCTCTGAGGCAGCATATGCACGTTTCTGCAATACATAGAGAGCAGCGGATGTTACCTGGTGTGCCCATTGCCCGCGTCATGTATGCGAGCCAGTTTGAATGGCATCGGCTTGGCCTTCTGTAGATACATTAGCTGTTGCCATCACAGCCACCCATCCACTGTTGCTTAGCCAGTCTCCCAACACATTAAGTAGCGCCATCTGAATGTGAAATCCACCCATCATCACCACATACTTATCCTCACCATATAGAAAGGGCCAAGACGATTGTATCTTCTTTGCAATAGCATACAAAGGCTGATCTGGGGTGATGACTGGCACCTGTCCATGATTGATATGCCGTGTAGCTTGCTAAATTAAATCTATACCATGTTTCACCATTGCCAAACTATGAGCGTTGTCACGAAAGAGCGGCAAAAGTCCAGTAATTGCTGGCAGAGGTGGGACATCTTGCAAACTAGCAAAGTGAGCTTCCCACGATATGTCATCTGTCCCATACATATCGCCCTCGATCGAGTGTTCGTTTATCTTGTCCAGCCACGCAATTTGAGTCTTATCTAAGATTAATATGGTATCACTGGGAATCAAAGGATCAACAGCTCGCGAAGGCAGAGGATTATCACTAGGGAAGGCCGCTGGATTTACAACTGTGTACGTCTCCGTGTTGGATTTTTGTACAACGTTTGGTGTCAATTGTTCAAGAGTTCGAATGACCCCAGTATTTGTGTCTGAACAATGTTGTGTTAATGAGATTGCTGTCCCATGGAATGCAGTTCGTGCTGATGTGGATGTAGGATTATGGTCTCTGTTATCAAGGTTCCCAGTCGTGAACAGATGGCCATGCAAGTTAGTCGGACACACAACCCCATCCTTTTTAAATATGTCCATAGCCTTATTTCCTACATCAGTCGAGAGCTGCATGACGTGATCGTAGAATATTGAAAGTCCATGCCTGAAGAGTTCATCCACAAGCTCCTGCTTTCGTGTTTTGGCATGAATTAGTAGGCTTAGGTAGAGTGGCAATGCTGTTTCACGATCAGGATTATGGCGAGTTCCCATGCTGCTTTTACACGCTCTTTTAATGACATTAAAGATGAGTATTTGGGTCAATGACGACACTTCCCACTTGATAGTTTGGGAATTCTCATTTTGATTATGAATGTTGGTACCGGCAAGTATCATCTGAACTAAAGTAACACGTGATTGAGGTAAGTTGTCATACTGGTCAGCATCAAGTGAACCCTTGCAATCATACTTAATCTGAAAAATCTCTTTGCGGACCATTTAAGCTGCTCTCATCAACGCAATATCGTCACTATCAGAATTATTTTTGGTGGCTAGTAATAGTGCATCATCTATGTCTTTCTTCAATGTGAGAATCACTTCATAGTTACTCTTGTTTGACTCCACATTTGGCATTTTCGACAAGATCTTTTCCTTCAACCTGGTAGATTTAATCCTACTTGTCATAGCACCACCAAGTTGTTCAAGATGGCGAGTGTATAATCGTGTTAAAGCAGAAAGCTTAAATATGTTGCCAATATGATACTCAGAGGCTTGACGATCTTCCATGTATGATATTAGCCCTGCAAGAGCAACCGAGTTAGGTTTCATATCGTCAGCAATATCAGATTCACTTCTCGCAAGAGATCTATGTCGTGTGTATAGTTTTGTCAAACAAGTCTTGTGGTAAATAGCACCCAGATCTGTCATATCTCCAGATGACATTTTAGCAAGAAGTTTTGTATCTCTCAGTTCTGTCATCATGTTGCGAATGTTTTGGTCAAATTTTGCTGTTGCGGCTCTATGAATGTCATGCTCTATCGGTTGGTCACAGAAAAAGCACAGTGGTTGAGTAGGGTCATTTATACTTGGGATAGTGAAATTAGACCTCAATCTAGATTTGACTGGTGACCTGAGATCCTCGCTGGATTCTAATTTCGCATTTGTTTTCATGGCGCGATCAACCCGAGTCCAGCTACAGAGATGCCAACAAAATGTGTGCCACCTAGCCCAGTTTTCTATGAGCGCCTCCGCAATTCCAGATCCATCATTCAACTTACATAGATCCAGGTATGGTGGAAGGGCATGGAGTTGCTGTAGCCTATCAAGGTAATCAGCTAATGACCTATAACTCGTAATCACATTGTCACGATTTGTGTTACTACATGGATCTATGGGATGCTCCGTTGTGGACTGCTGGCAAATAACACAGGGACCAGTTCGTGTGTGCTAAATCCACTGTGGGATCTGGTGTCAATTTCACTTTCTTTGACATATTGACTTGAATGCGAGAATATAATAGGTTATTGTCTCTGTCTATAAGAGCACAATACACGTGTGCGTGCTTGCTATTCAGCTATGTATTCTCCTGATATATTTAAATAATCAGTGTGAGTTTAGGAAACTACAATAATTATATGGAAATCTGCAACGAAATAATGCTTGGCGAAGCGAGGGGCTGGCATACAATTACTTGTACTGGAGAAAACGTGTAGACCAATTGTTTTGAGTAGCGAAAACTTGTTTCTAAAATGTTCCGCCCAGAATATGTGTGTACACACGTTTAACAATAATACTGCTAATTTACAAATGTTACAACAACAACGATGACGACGACGAAGAAGACGACGACGACGACGATGACTAGGATGACGACGACTAGGATGACGACGACCACAACAACAACAACAGCAACAACAACAACAACAACAACAACAATAATAATAATAATAATAATAATATATTTTTTCAGCCTGTTTATCTATTTAGACTATTGTAATGGGTAAAATTATAACCAGTGACCCAAGAAACCCTTAATTTGACATCAATTCCAGCCCTCTACTCCATCTAGAACTTGAGTAATGCAGATTTTCCGCTGGGAATGCGGCCATTATGAATCTGCCATTTTGAATGGGTTCCTTTGGTAGAATTACGTGGCACCACATCTAATTATGTTTAGCATACCTTAAACCACCTATATGCCAAATTTCATTCTTTCTGCCAGAATGGAACATCTTACCTCAAATTTGTTACATATCCGCCCCACTATTCAGTTATTTCTTTCAGCCATCGATTGGATTTTATGAATGGAAACTTTACCCAGAATCCGGTAAGCTGTAGTTACCAAAAAACATCCATTTTTGATGGTGGATGGGATATGGGCGGGAGGGGTGGGGATAGATAAATCAGGGCTGCCCCTACCCCAAAATATTCAGACAGTTCAGCGATATATATGGAATATAATATCTGCAAGAACTTAGCATCCAGAGAGTTAATATATGATGATCAGACAGTAAGCATAAACATCCAACATGCTCTCAATGAGCGTTGATATGCCACGCGCTCTCTGTGAGTGGATGATACACAATGCGCTCTTTGTGAGCAAAAATATTTTCAAAATACAATAATTTAAGCAAAAGAACACTTTTAAAGTAGAAGTGTCTGAGTCATAGTTTTCTTAATAGTGCATTGATCAGGGTTTCCCTGCTCATTTCTGTACTCATGAGTGGAAGTGAAGTTTTAAGAAGAACTGAACATTCTTACCACATCTGCACTAGATCATTAATCATAGCTTTCCCACTCATTTTTCCTTAGCCAATCCATACCATTCCCGCTCATTTCTCCTTAGCCAATCCATGCATTCCGGCTCATTTCTGTACTGATGAGTGCGAGTGTACTTTTAAGTACAACTGAGGTTTCTTAGTGCATCCACACCAGATCATTAATCATAGTTTTCCCCCTCATTTCTCCTTAACCAATCGTTAGGTGCGGCTATCGCATGTCCAGTCAAATTCAAGCATGACTGTAGGTCAATTCGCCTGAGCCAATCATTAGGGGTGCTTACCGCTCATCCAATCTAATTCAAGCATGATTTTTGATTAACAGCTCAGCCTAGTATATAAGGAGGACTTTACCTTTTCAAATCACTTGAGCATCAGAACCCGGAGTGAACACGTTGTGGTTTAGAGTTATATCAGTTCAATACTGAATATCCCTTCAACTATGATTCTACTTCACAGAATTTCACTATACGTCTTTTACTGAATAAAGTCTTAATCATATCATGTTACATTCTATTTCATGTTTTCATCTTTCAGTTATTTTTTTCAGCCATCGATTGGATTATATGAATGGAAACTGTACCCAGAATGTCGGTAAGCTGTAGTTACCAAATCCCATCGATTTTTTATGGTGGAAGGTATATGGGCAGGACGGGTGGGGATAGATACATCAGGGCTGCCCTACCCCAAAATACTAACCAACGCCAAGCGGTAGGCGCCCATCTTTGATTGGTCGAGAGCTTTGTGACGTCACTTCATTATCATATTTGAATGAGATTCATCCCATGCCCATATATGGAAGTGGGCGTGGGAAAGCTATGTGACGTCACTAAGCTCTCGACCAATCAAAGTGGGCGCCTATCTCTCGGCATAACTACTAACCGCGTCATGTACAAAGCTGTTTCTGTGACGAGTGTGATGTAATCAACACCAATGACGTGACGGCATTCACAAAGTTGTTTCTGTAATGGTAGTGACGTCATCAACACCACACACGTTCTCAAAACCGGCTGCATTCTACTCAACCAGGTGATTTCTCGGTTCAGGCCCCGCCAGATTGTTCTGTTACTGTGTAGCTACTGACACCTCATAAGACCTTCCGTGAGCTCACCCCTATATTAAACCAGTTATACATGAACTCGTTGTGATTATTAACCCAGTACACATACTTTGCCCACCGTTTAAACCATAACTAAAAAAACAGTACTCTTGAATTCTTGAGTTGACTGGTGTCAAACATTTTGTGACCCTTGATCACATTCTGTCAAACGTATTATTTACTCTTTTCACCTATGCTCGTTTCGTTGTACTACTGATACTACTACTACTACTACTACTACTACTACTACTACTACTACTACTACTACTACTACTACTACTACTACTACTACTACTACTACTACTACTACTACTACTACAACTACTACTACTACTACTACTACTACTACTACTACTACTACTACTACTAACTACTATTACTACTACTACAAACCAGTGTGCTACGCCAGAATACGCCATAATTCCCTTACCATGCAATAGAGATTTTATCATTACATTTGTTAAAATTTTCGGGCATATACTTTTGAAGTTAGATACTTTTACATTAATACGAGGGTCCATTAATTATTCTTACCATAGAATCTCACCGCAGTATTGTTGTGTTTATGCACTCTGTGGAATGACCCGACGTTATCGGTGATGTATAGTAAAAAAAACCGTTTAGCTTTGTCATTCAATTTTATTCACTCCTGCCAGTATTTTGCTGACCACGTACACACCTACTCCACTCCAGATGACGAAACACATTAGTTCCCATGTGTTTGCTCAACCATTCTTTTTCAATCGGTACACTAATCTACCCATAGAGCAGTACGCCGACGTAGGAGTGGCTTGACACGTAACCATATAACCAGTAAATGTAATACATAACGCACCTCACTGGGATTACTCACTGGCCTACCCCATCCCATATGCCGAACCCATCACCTTCCATAGATTATGCACCCAGCAGCGAAGCGACTCGTCGGATCTCTCCTCCAACATAGCAGCAACACCATTCAGCACCTCACCACACCATCCTCAAGCACCATACCCTCCTCAATCGGCTTTCTCCACAGTATCTCCTGGCTTTTCTCAGATCACTCTAGCCCCTGGCAACACCAGGATCATCCCACCCCCTGAATTCAGCAGGGAAGGCGATTGGAACCTTTGCCAGGTTGAGATAATATCTCGGACCAACTGTTGGTCTGACCAACATATGGGGGAATATCTGGCACCTAAACTTTCTGGCCAAGTCCTCCAAGTACTGGCAGGTTTATGCTTCCATCGTACCTTAACCTACACTCTCCTGGAATGCGCCTTGTCAGATCACTTCAGTGACACCGCATTGGGGGAAACTATTCAACTCCAACTTACAGATTTGAGCCAACAGCTGAACGAGACCCTTGCCGAATTGGTGAGCAGAATCAGCCAGCTTGTAAGTCATGCATATCCAAAAACCAATGCTGACGGAGTTAGGCATCTTCAATTAGATACTTTATAGAACCCGCCCTCGAAAAAAATCTCTTTTTAACCAAATAGAGCGACCTTAAGGCCCTCACAGCCATAGCTGTGTGAATGGAGAAATTCCTGGAGCTGGAACAAAACAATCAGAATCATCCTATATACAATATCGACCATGGCACAATCGCCACCTCAACAGAACACAACAACCACACAGCACCTACCGAGACCCTCACACACAGCACACCGGACAATGGTGTTAATACTCCAAATGATCAAGCTAACAATCAGCCGAAAGGTAGAGAGCAGGGCTGAGCGAATGGTGCACCTTCTAGTAATAATGCTCCTGGGAGAAATAACCATAACTAAAATAAATCACATACCAATGTACGGTTGAAAGAAATGGTGACACAGACGACATCATTCACCAACCTTGTTACCCACTCACCCCTGTGGACCAATGCCATTGTAGAGGAAATTGCCCTAATCGGCATCCCTCCAACAATGTGGCGCTTGACCAAAGTACACTGACACTACCCCGAACTAGTCAGCAGTTAACCTAGAATGGGTATTGACTTCAGAGCTAAATCAATGCCCTTTTCTTTTCCCCGGCTCCATCTTGATTCCATCATAAAGTGTGGTCAACTCTATTACTACATCAATACCTCGCACCAAACTTAATGTTACTCAAACACCCAATACCATATCTACATCAGAATCGGCTTCGAACACTCTTAAAGAGACGGTTCCACCTGCACCGGGCCAGGCAAACTATGCTGAAGCCAGTGCCAATCCTAAAATGATACTGAATGCCAACACAGAGCATGCATATGTCCCCGTCCAGTTCGTTTGCAACATCACCGAAATCACTTAGCTTTATCAGTGGATTCAATCCTAATGGAGACACATCACTTTTCCCTCTGTATCTTCAGTGATACCTTATTAAGATAGTAACCATATACCAAAGTAGGAATTCACTGCGAAATAAATAAATAACTATATAGGCCTTAACAGTGAATCTTGGGCAATTTCAGTATAAACCTAATGCAGAAAATAAACGTTAGCTCCTAGGAATCAGGTCTGTGCATCTTGATTTTGACAATTCGGCTCGCCGCAAAAGTCACACTTGGCAGACCATCTCTCTAGTGGCTTATAGGGTTCGACTTAGCCCTCCATGCGTTCTAAGATTACAAGTCATCAATGGTCTGCTATGTGTTTCTTGGCCAGCCATAACTAGTTTGCAGTGCTTCTAAACGCTTTTGTATTGTCCTATCGTTGTCTTGTCTTGTTGTTCTTACTCTAGTGGACACATGCTGGGAGTCACATTTCGGCTCGGTGCCCTGTCTCTGGTGTAGCATCTGTATGTGCAGTCTTTTTGTTGGGTCTGCTCAACGCTCCTATCCTACTGGCGGCCAGAGCTCACCTTGGGCAAGCAGATGAAAACCTGGTATAAACGATAGGCTGGTGTGCTATGCCTCTGTGGCATTACTATCCGTATTTAAAAACACCAGGTTAGCCTCCTGTGAAGGACTGCTAACTACAGCGGCATCCGCCTAGCTTAATTACTTTAGAGATTCGGCCTTATCAGTGTGTTTGGACCCTGGCCAGCCATTCCACATAAAGCAGCGCACATTATATGTATAAATACAGGCAATCACATCCCAATACACTGTGTTATACCCAACTACGGTTGGACGAAACTATATTGATAGCAGCCGGTGTGAAGGATTCATCTCACTTCGGTGGAAGCTTCTCTAAGGAGAACGTTATTTTTATATTATATAGCTGGTTCAGATTGGTTCGGTCTTGCTGACTATATTTTCACTTAGGAAAAATCGTTCTCTGGCGCGATACCGATCAGGTAGGGAGAACAACTCTTACTAAAACACCAAGTCAATCCGACCTAACCCGGCATTCGGCAAGCACTAATAGCTGAACCAAATTGATGTCTTCTAAACAAGTTTACCACAAATAGAGAATATGTATATATGCCACACACGATTAACTAACATCATAGATAAAACCGTGGTTTGGAATCGCGATGTATGTAGAGCTGTTCGATTATGGAAATAAATAATCGATTATGATATCTGGAAAATAATCGATTTAATCGGATATTCAATTATTTAAACTTGAAACTTTGAAAGTAGCAACTACGTAGTGAGTGGGGGAGAGAGTGGGGTGGGGGTGGGGAGGGTATAGATTTCTTAAAATTAATAAAATTAATAATAATAATAATAATAATAATACATCAATGAATGAAATGCTGATTGATGAGGGTTAATGGGTCTAAGTAAGGATGATCTCTTGTCACATGCTCAAAGGCTAATACGTTGCATAATGAGGGACGACCAGGTTACATGTTTCGACACATTTTTTCCTGGGAACTCATACAATGGCGCTCAAGGGTAATTAGCATAATGACCCATGATGAGCGTTAATCGATAGGTATAAGGCAGATTGACAGGCTATATGTCTGGACATGTATTTTCCTCACTCTGTGAACTCGTGCCATCATGGGAGATTCTAAATGGCCGAGTTATAGAGTAGGGACAATTGTGGAAGACGTCTCCATTAGTCTAATGGGTTGATCATTATTAAACTTCTTAACCTCGGTGCTTTTAGCCATGACAGTGTACAAGGTTCGATATATAGCGTAAGGACAATCAGTTAGTTATCACACTGACAGATTAATTTTAACTAGTTAAGCTTTAAAACAACTCCCACCATGTTGAATCAATTTGCAATCAAGTTAGGGAAATAACAACAACCAATTACTTTTTAACAGGTCTCGAGCGGGCACGCAATATTTGGAGGAGAAAAAATGTCAGCCTAAGTTGACTCACATCTTGGACGGGCTATACTCTCAGGTTTCTTTCAGAATTTCTTCAATTAAAACAATACGAGTCATTTCACATTTCACATTTTTAAAATAAAATAAAATCTATACAAACGATAAAATATACAACCGATAAATACACAGATAATAATAATATACATACGAATAACTGAAAAAATATAAAACTAAATATATGTAAAACGAATTCAAACAATAATTTAATTAAAATATAAAACTTACAGATGTTTCAAGCAGGATCCAGGACCTGTAAAAGTTAAGCAATAGACATAGAGAATGATTCGACTGAGGTATTATGTGAAACTGGTTTTAGAGCTATTATTTAAATAAATTTGAAACCAATTTAAGCGATACAGAACCCCCAACAGGTTGAGTGTAAAGATATGGTAGGATTTGTACAGCGGTATGGGTTGGAGATATTAACTGTCAACGCATTGGGAGAAGGGTGTAGGCTACATTTTAAATAGGTTAAATAATGTTTTTAAAGAAAATGGCTCAATATATGAATATATAACAATTTACTCAAGGCACCCCCTCCTCCCGCCCAATTCCAGCACAATATAACCATGTATCACCCTCCACACACGTGCACATTTCTAACCAATAATAATAATAAAGTAGAAGATTACTTACTCCCTGTCGATGAAGGGTATGCTATTAATCTTCCACATTATGAGTTAGAACATTATGCATAGTACAAACATGCCATCTCAACTGCTATCCATCACCCACACACATTCTATAACTACGCATCGCCCTCAGCATTATGCATAGTACAAACATGACAGCTCATCCATTTCTCCATACCACCCCTATCCTATAACTATGCATCACTCTCTGCACATATCTAACCGATAATAATAAAGCAGAAGATTACTTACTCCCCCTCGATGAATGGGGTGGTAGTAATCTTCTACGCTATGGGTTAGAACATTATACATAGTACAAACATGACAGCTCAATGGTTTCCCTATCCCAGCCCACACATTTGTTCCAATACACTCACGCTCAAACCCACATACAACCCTCAAGTTTCTTACACACCCTTAGCCCCCACCACACTAAGCTATCATAAAATTAGATTCTATGGATAGGCTGTAAGCCATACGGTTTAGTATGATAGTCGTTAAAAATTAGACGTTTTTTGTAAGTAAATCTGAAACGTTTCTCAGTACCCTTACTCAAAAGTCTATGATCTTTATTCCTAATGATAGTATTAGGATACTGAGTGAATGTTTCGAGATTATGATCATTGACCATGGCTAACAGAGTATCGAATCCCAACCCCTTATTCCTGTAATTAAAAATTAAGCCATTAATTTTGCAGACATGCTTGATATCCCCAGTCGGTCCATCTAGCTGTCTGTACACATAACTTTTTGGGCCAGTGCTGACAAATTCTGTTATTTCATTATGGGAAGGAACTTCCTTTGTGAAATAACCCAATCCGGCATGGTAAACTGGGACTAGGCGAGCTTTATCACGTTTTTGACCGTACATGATAGAATCTGTATCGTGATAAATGCAACTCAATCCTACTGCTACAAGGCTTCATAGCAAATGAACCTGGCATACATTGTGACAAACGCAGTGATCACAACATTGGTGTGATTATCCGCTGGCATGAGTTTGTTCAACTCGCAATAGCGCATTAAGAGAGTGCTGTCAATGCATACATGGATATCATTGACAGAAATCATTCTATCCTTCAGCAACTTCAACATTACGCTAGACGAATCGACGCATTCGTGCTTATGGTATGGATTGAAGGCGGAAAAAACCCGCAAAGAATTCAGCACCTGTTTTGCCAGGGTTCTATGGCCCTTATTTTGAATGATCAAAGATTTATCTAATTTAATCCTTCATAATCCAGATATTGCAGAACATACGCAGCTTTCTGCGCATCTGTGACCGCATCCTCGAGGTACCCTAATGCTTCTTGTTTAAATTTCAAAAAGTTATCGACGTATCCCTAGAAAAGCATATCAGCACGTTCTTCTTAGTGCCATATCTCGATAAACTCTAAGATACCCGCTTTGTACCACCTCCATCAACTCCACAGACGACCATAAATGATGTAGTGAGCACTCGCAATTGCTATGAGTACATTCAGCGCTCTGCAAATCATAATCGCATTTACTAAACAACGGAAAGAACAAACTTGTCGAAGTAAGACCCTAGCTCCTCTACTGGTTTAAAATCTCTAATGATTACTTCCGCTCACCTAGAGGCTACTCACGGGTCTTACAAAAGTACGGATATAGTGAAGTGATATCCATGTGTGCTATATACTCATCCACAGTGGCCTGGTGATGCAAACCTATGGCATTGGTACGGATACCGCACAGGGCATCACGCATAATAAGCGGCTTGTAATATGTTCTAGCATTCAGAAAAGCATCAATGTTAGGGTCGTTAAGCCTCTGGGCCCTAAAATCACAACCCCACATTCAACTACTCTCAAACCCGTACGTCTAAGCTTACTAGATTTAGAAAGCGTCTTCTGATACAATATTATTCCGCCAATGTTGGAGACCAACTACTGCATTCTTCGGAGCATCTGACTCCTGGCTCTTACCTATGGGAAACTCTAAGATCTAACCAGCAAATCTGTCTGGCCGATTCATACCCTGTTTATGGGCCAGACCCCTATCACGAGGAAGAACGCAGATGCGTCGATGCTACAATCACTAATTAGCTGGCATCAGAATCAAAATGGCACATTATAGCTCCGCCGTGGCAATTGAAATGTCCATCACGTGCACGAATTGCATGCCTTTGATGGATTTACAATTTCATAGACATTATGTTGAATACTTTTTGATTATTTTGCTGGGAAAATGGAAGTTGCAGTCCCAAATCAAAATAGTTACAAGATATGTAAAAGCATCCTTGTATAGTTGCCTTACTATGTCCTGGAATGGCATCGCTATGCCCCTCTAAGATATGTTAGATTGACCAGTATATTGGTAACATGCCTGCTATCAACTCACTTATTTACGAGCCCAGAAGTCCTTGCTAAGCTGGTCAGGTTTGCGCCAATATGATAATAGACCAGGCTGAGAGTGAGGTAAGGGCATCTCAGAGAGCGATTACTTTCTTGTGTTCTAGTGCAAGATCATTGTCAACGTTTGTGTAGATTCTTTTCTTTTCTTGTGTTCTAATGTAAGATCATGGTCAACATTCTGTTAGAATTTGTTTTTTCACAATGGAGTTATCCAATCGATCAGTCAATATATAATGTCATAATGAAGTATGTCACAAATTAGCTGACATCACAACCAAAATAACCGATTAATTCAAATGTCTATTAAGTGTATGGATTATATGCCGTTGGTGGATTTACCATTTCATAAACGTGTTGTTAATTGTATTGGGAAATGGCAGCAAAAGTCATCAATCAAACTGGTTTTGGAATATGCAACATCTTACCTGCATAGGTAACATGACGTTGGTATATCTTGGAATAGTATATTTAGAAATAGGTCGCACTATTGCCTCAGTGCCCCTTTAAGGTATGTTCGCATGGCCAGTATAATGGTAATGTGCCTATTATCAACTCATTTGATTATGAGCCCCAAATTCCTTGCTAATCTCTTCAGGTATGCTCCGTTATGCTTCTAGAATATACCAGGTTGAGAGAAGAATGAGATGAGTGCAACCCTGAAGGGAATTAAAGTTGAGCTCAGCTTTTGGCTACTGGTACCATCCTTGGCGAAAAGGCTGTGCGTTTAGCAAATATAGACATGTTTTAGCAGTTCTGACACACAGTAAGGCCGACCATATTAAGGGGTATGGTAGTATGATATCTTCTGGAATGAATGTACAGTTTTGTTCCCCACGACGCAGCATGCAGAAGTATCGACAGTACTGCAAAGCAGAGAGGCCAGGATTTTACTTTTCCTCCATGCTTCGCCACCACGAAATGGATCGTAAATTTCTTTAGTGTTCATGCTTTGTAGATAAGCATGTGTTGGATTCATTCATAAAGCGATTCTCGACATTTAGCTTTCCTGCAGAGGGTTCTTTTCCTCGTCTATGAAGTCCACATTGTCAGCATATTCCATCTCTAGATTCCATCTCTAGCGGCATAGGGGTTTGGTCTTGTGGAATTTTCCACACAGATTTCAATCAGGGAATAGATCATCCCCATCTGGGAAGCCAATTGATGTCTCAAACTCTACAAACCTGACTGACTTGACTCGCACTCTCAGCTTGGTGTCCGCACGCAGTAGTTTCACTAGTTATAGCTCATTTTCGCGGCAACTCGCCTGGTGTAGTACACATAGGAACTGTGAGCACTTATTTGTGTTGAAGGGCCATGATATGTCAATGCCCATTTTGTGGAAATCCCAGTAATTGGATATGACTACCGACCCAAGTTGAGAACATACAATGTCATCGCAGCGCATCCATTGGATAGGAGTTTCCATATGCTGTTGGGGAGCACAATAGGCCGCAGATTGACTGGTCCAGGTGGCTTCCCAGGCTAGGGTAACGTGGTAGGGTGGCCTGGCTCACAGCATCAAGGTCGTGCATAAAAGCGGAATTTATTAGATGCGTGATCGGTTTTGAGACAATGTCACTTGCATATTTGAATAGTTTATTTCTCATGCCATTTGCTCCAGATGCTCGTCCGCTTTTCAGGGCTTCCCAACTTCTGCTGTTTTAAGTGCTGTGGGTAATAGCCTGTGGTCTCCTGAGAAAGGGTGCAAGGGGTCATCATCATAGTCACTGTTCCTTGAACGATTCTCGAATCGCCTCGGCTTTTCCCGGGTCAGTCCCGATAAAGTGTCCTTCAGAGTTGTGTACAATGAGTAGTGTTATGTAGTGAGTAACTCTCAGGGCTCGGGCTGCCAGAAATATCCTGTGACAGTCAAGGTTGGCAGTGATTTCGTCTGCTAGGGAGTCTGCTTGTTGAATAGCAAGATCTTTTAAGCAGTTGCCAATGTGGCGAAGAATGTTATTGTGTTCCCGGCGTAGTTTAGTGCGCTCTTCACTTTGGTCACTTTGATAGATGCGCAGCCATAATACCTTCTGCTCTGCTGACGGGTTTTTTATACTAGAGGGTCGTCAATATACCTATTTCGGTTGTTTGTAGAACACATATGGTGCTGGCCGCTGATGATTCCATAGATTTCATAATCTTGTGTAGGAATTTGTTTGGATTGGAGCCGACGTCGATGTTTTCTATCTTCTCACCGAGGGCCTTTTGTATGGCATTTGTGTTTCAGACTAACTGATGCGCTTGGGTAGGTTGTAGGTGACTCTACCCTCTTGCCTGGTTTGGCGTTTATACATTATTTAGAGATGTTACATCGGAAGGTGTGTAATGACTGGCTTATGGTCAGAATTGAGGTATGTGCCTCCATGGGAACGACCATCCTGAAGTAGGGGTTTTGCTTCTGTCTTGCATTGTATGAAGTCTATTTGGTTGAAGACAGCTACTGTAGCCTTAGAACCTTTTGGCGCATTGCGATCAGCAATGTGTCCAGTCCATGTTGTCCGGTAACGGCATGGGTGTTTGAAAGCGGTATTAAGCGTTTAAGATGGACTAAATTGAGTCATTCGTGACGTAATGCTTATGACACGTAGTTCATTATGACTTCACATGATGCCGTATAGTGGATGGATAAACTGGATAGGTCCATCGTGGCGTACCGAAAAAATGACACGAGCAAAGGGATAATGAGTTCTAGTGAATCGTCTGTGCACGTGTTTTAATTATATTAATATTAGCCTATTCGCTGTATGCTTTCGTCAATCATTACTTGTTGAGGAAATAAACTTAAATATAATTTGATTTAGTGTATGCAATCTGGATTAATTTCTAATCTCTAATTAATTGTTTAAATCTTGCTTGATTTAACTGCATTAATAGTTTATATATGGCTATGTGATGTGCATCACTATCACAAAAAGGCACATGTCATAGCAGTAGGCCTGATTATTTCCTGTGATAATAAGTTCAATAACTGGACTTGTGAAACAAGTATTAATTTGGACAGATATTGTCGACTATTACGATAGATTACCATGCAAACAATAAAGACCACTCGGGCCAGTGCATGCACCACGTTTAAGTAAATAAGAATGGATTGTATTCATAATTGTCGTAATGGTCATCGTAGTTGTCGTCGCTGCCGCCGCCGCCGCTGCCGCCGCCGCCGCTGCCGCCGCCGCCGCTGCCGCCGTCGTCGTCGTCGTCGTCTCATCATCATCATCATCATCATCATCATCATCATCATCATCATCATCATCATCATCAGTATTATCATTGTTGTCATTCCATCGTATTCATTACTAGTATCAGCAGTACACTTTTTGACTATGCAACTATTATATATACTGACTGGCAATGTGCCCTGTCTTATTTCCTGGGCATCTGCTAAAAACCTAAAACTTACATAATTTTCACAGCACTCTTATCGCATTTTGTTATTTATTCCTTAATGTTCCTCATTGTCACGTTCTACATGCGACTCGGCTGAAAATACTACCAGACTTTGGAGGGAAGGGATGATGTGACTATTGGAGAGTGATAACACAAACGCATTTTGGTAGTTATTCCTTAATTTTCCTCATTGTCACATCCGGTATACCCTTCGGCTGAAAATACTATCGGGGTTGAGATGGGTGGTGGTCGGTGGGGTGAGCGGGTGGTTGGTACGGGTAGTTGGGGTGGGGTGAGGTGAGCCTATTGCACAGTGATAACACAAAAGCTGAAAAAGGTAAAACGCACCTTTTTGAAAATGTGCTTACTTTTGACAGACTGTATTGCCAGATAGTAAATATGGGATGTATTCCTTACACATCCAAGACGTATTGCGTCGCCGTTCTCCTGACTTCACGCACATTTTCGGTAGTTTTAAACTTATCAAAGGCGCAATGTGCCTGCATAAAACACGCAATTGTTATTTATTTGTATGCCTATGCATAATACGTTAGTTTTTCAAAAAAGGGTATTACTTACATATATAATAGCTTTTTGCCAAAAGGTGACAAGGTATCATTGCGAGGATAGCAGTATGTCTCGATGAAATATGCGTTTACGTTATCCTTGTATCAACGTGTATCATACACCGATCGGCGGAGTTGCATTTGCATAAGATATGATACACGGGATAGGGTGGTGAGGCTAACGGTGGAGTATTTAACATCCTGCAATTGTGTCAGATATAGCCGCATACTTTTTATTGACTGCATCTGCTGGTCAATCACTGCGAGAAGAAGAAGCCAAATTATTTTGTCAGGTCTTTGCCGTTAAATAGCATTAGTTAACTGTTTGAATTACACATGGCTTGGCTCTCAGTTCAATGGAATGCCAAATGCAGAAATGTTCAAAACCAATAAATCGTATACCAAGATAACAGATTAACATTCAACACATATAGTTTCGTATACCAAGATCGAACATTTATATTCAAAACAGAAAATAGCACATAACAAGATCAGAAATTAAGACCCACGACAAACAAGTTCGCCTAAAAACAACACATCTCTTTGCAAGATAACAAATTGTTATTCAAGACGCTCATTATTATCTTATGTCAAAATAGTGAGTTTCACGTCAACACGTGTAGATTTACACAGATACGCTAATGGACCATACCGTTTTAGCTATGCCCCGCCCATCTCTAGCTAAGCCCCACCCACACCTCGCTCCTGTTGGGACCGATCGATCACTGAACCGCCTAACTATTAATTTCCAGAAAACTATACAGGTAACCTATTGAATATTTAGGAACTAATTTGACTGTACGCCGAGTCAAATCAGTTTTAAAATATTCATCAGTATGTTTATTAAATAGTAGAGACATACAATTCATACAACGTATTGGACTATTAAGAGTTAAAGACGGGCCAAATAGAATCACGTATGACGTAATGATTATGATGTCATCCTAAGCGCCGCTTACCTGACTATGACGTCATATCACGTCATGTGCTAGATAGATACTTTGGAAAGGTGAATTAGTTATCCAACATATAAAATGATATATCGACGCACTAAAGGTCATTCCAGACGTCAAAAATGTATTCAAAACTATACATACACTATCAAAACTCACCAGTGGCGGAGTTAGGGGTTGTGGGGGACTCGTGGGTACGTGCCCCCCCCCCCCCCTCCCCGCCCCCACACACACCGGTAGGGCTGTCAAATTTTGTTTACTTACTAACTGTATTTGAATGGAAAAATCTTAAAAGAATTAACTCCTTTGAAATAGTTGGTGCCATGGATTGTACATTCATTTATTTGCTCACATACATGCATTAATATACGTTTTCTGGAGCAAATGTCTGGATAAACACGCTTGTAAAATCCTAGCGAACGCTATTTCCTGATGTTTTTTTGTTTTTTCTTCCAATGATTAGATCGTTAGGAGCACCGCGACGCAGACGTGGCTGCAAATCTTATAGCGTGATCTGCCACTCGGGTCACCCCATCCCTGGATCGGCCACTCTAATACATTGTTGACTATTTACATATTTGGTATGCCATATAGAATTAGATACGATTATTAGCATTGTCAATATAGTTCATTGATACAATTTAACCTACGCACAGGGTTGTGCTCCTTCAGTGGGCGCTTTTTTCCTAAAAGAAGAAGAAGAAGAAAATGACACCATTATCTGGGAAAGCCCTTTTCAGCCTGACCAATCAGCGGCCAGACGTCTGTCAATGCCATATGTCTCCGACAATGGAAAAGGGCGTGCTTGTCAGTGTATTATATCCAGTGCTGACACTGGACAATTATTGGCTGATGGCAAAGGAAGATATGCTAAGGCTAAGCTGTCACGTACGTGCGTGTCGGCGTGGGTCCGTGCGTGGGTGCTTGCTTCGTGGGTGATATATACCATGTGTCCGGGTATGGCTATGCGCACCATTCATTGCCCCTGATGGATAGGCGCCACCCAACCCCAAAACCTCACCGTCATGTTCTGCTTGTGCTTATTCCACATGCATTAAGTCAACATACTCGTTGTATTAGGTCATCATATCGATACTTATTTCGATATAAACAACTGAATAAGTCTACGTCAGAGGTGGGATGTAGCGTGTTTCCTGGCGAGTTACCATTTATTATGTCGACATAATTAACTCGATGTGGCGATTTAAGCACCCTATTATGTCGACATTTGTTATTTTAAAATAATATTATGTCGACATCAGTAAGCTGTTAAGAGGGGGCAGAGATATGCCGCCATAATATGTTTAACTTTTCTCATTATCATCACAGATTGAGATATTGCAGTGTTACGATGTTAATATAGGTCGAATGAAGGATTGCAGTTTATCCAACACTCATATGACGTCCTAATCAACTATTTGACATGTAGGATGACGTCATTGTCAAGTACGCCATGAATGACGGTCACGAACGCGTAATTGATGCCAGACTAAGCGTTGTTGTGTAAATTGTATGTCTTTACTATTTAATAAACATGCTGGTGAATATTTTGAAATTAATTTGACTGGGAGCTGTCAAATTAGTTTCAAAATACTTAACAGCTTATTGTTAGCTTACCTGTATCGGTTTCAGGAATTTGAGATTCAGAGAGTGTAGGGATCGATCGATTCCAACACGGGCAAAGTGTGGGTGGAGCTTAGCTAGAGATGGCCGGGGCATAGTTAAAACTAGATTCCTCCATTAGCCGGCATCTCCGTAAAATATAGGCCATGTTAAAGTTTCGTATATAACGAATATCTGAAAATTACACATATATTGCATAAATTTGTGATCGCTCGATGAAGGCCCCAATGTCTTCAATCCATATATATGCGTGTGTGTATATGTATACATTATTTCACAGTAGATTAAATATGGGACATACGACAGAACTGTGTGATTTATACAAAATATATTGACCCCTCTTTGAGTCGCCTTCATTCGGTGACAGGCTGAGCATTTTTGTACGAATTGTATGTCTTTATGTTGAATATTTTGAAACTAATTTGCCTCGGCGCCTTTGCTGCAAATTACTTTCAAAATATTGAACAGCTTGCCTGTATTGTTTTCTGGAAATTGAGATTCAGGGATTGATCTATCCCAACACAAGCGAGGTGTGGGTGGGGCATAGCTAGAGATGGGCGGGCATAGCTAAAAAACTGGATCAATCCATTCATTATAGAATCCGTAACAATGTCAGCTTTTCGATATTTTTACTCTAATATAAATAGTTGTTGTTGCTAGCTGTGGCAGCAACAGCGTTCAGTCAAATTAGTTTCAAAATATTCAACACTTGGCAGACGTTTAAATGTACATAATGGAGCTAGATACGTCATTCATTACGAATCTTTACTATGACGTTATCCAACATGTGACGTAATAGGTTAGAACGACATATACTTGAGTAACACATTAGATCTATCAATTGCACACACATTACTATCTACCAAATATTGGTCTATGTCGGATATACCATTGGGTAGATAGTGGCATCATTTTCCTTGCGGTCAAAGGATAACGGTGCAGGAGATTGAGATTCCAGGGATGGATATGTGTAACATCCGGCTCCGCCAAATTATATTTTGACTGAGAGAAATTGCAACTTCACAACTATCAGTTACACTCTGCTATTCCTCGCTGTCAGAGGAAACACTCTCCGCATCCACAGGATTGCCATGTAACACTAATAAAGATGCTGTTGAATATTTTGAAAGTAATTTGTCTGGACGCTGTTGCCGCAACAGCCAGCAACAACAACCATTTATATTAGTGTAAAAAATACATGACGTCACAGAGTACTTTGTCCAACAAATTCCTGAACTAACGCCAATCTATACTACTAATACCAAGCAGCCATCACTGTCACCCAAATGGGATAGAAATGTTAACTGTTATGGGATGGCATTGCGGAAAAGTATATGTGGGAGATGTATAAGAAACATTCGCTAATTACTATTTATTCTACATGAAATGTGTACATATTCTTAACAATTTGGCCCGATGCGCTAAATTAGTATGCTTAATATGATATATAAGGTAGCACTATTCTGCAGGGACACCGTTGAATTTAATTTTGCATTTATGCAATAATATTCAGCCATGATTTTGAGCCAATAGAATTAGAATTGAGCAAAATGGATAAACAACATTCGAATCCACAGACACACAAAGACGGATACGGATGGCCTGTGAGCGAAACAGTTATGTGATCTGCTTTCAGGCGAGATTTATCTGCCGTGAATTCAATACCTTCCCGCAAGCTAGCCACTTTCAACCTGCTGCACCTTCATGCTTTGGCGTAACCTCTGGACCAATGGACCTTTCCAGTTTTATCTATGTCCCGCCCATCTCTATCTAAGCTGCACTCACACATCGCCGTGTTGAGATTGATCGATCCCCGAAGGCCCTAACTAATGATTTCCTGAAAACTATAAAGGTAAGTTGTTGAATATTGTGTAACTAATTTGAGGTGGGCTTTTTGCTGCCTATTGCAGCAGCAGCAGCGCCCAGTCAAATTAGTTTCAGAATATTCAACAGAATATTTATTAAATAGTAAAGACATACAACGTTCGTGGCATACTTATCGATGTCATTCATGACATTATTCATTAGGATGGCATTCTACACGTCGCGTTGTTGATTATGAGGTCAAAAGATGGGTTGATAAAGTGGAAAGGTCTATTAGTGCTTTATAAAGATTATAAATATTTATATTAACCATTCCGCACCCTCTCCCCCACCCTACCCCCACCACCCCGCCACCCCTACCACCCCACCCCCCTCACCCGATAACGCAACTTAATGGGTCGATGCTGGGCCAATACCGTGGCACTACCTTCAGTATTGGCAAAGTATTGACCCAGCATCGGCCCAGTAAACTGCGTTATCAGGGTTGCATGGAAAATGCTGAATATCTAAATTCAATAGAGCATTCCGTTGTGCCAAAACGCATACAAGAGTAAGGAATTATTCTACTCACTGTCTACCTTGCACAAGTTGTGGATAACAGTGGTCATTTATACAACTGCTCAAGATCAAAGACACTTTACTTGCAGGTACAGATGGAAGGATTGTTTGCAGCACTGATGACCGTATTACTTGTTTTGATCTCTGGTGACCCCATTGTGAAATAGACGGTCATTTGTATCAGAAACATGAACACACATATCCCATGAAGAAAGAGCATTGATTTTCTTTGAGAAGGACATGCACGAAACCGTGCCAGACATATACCGCGCTGTGTGGTTATTGTACTTACTGCAGCTCAAAGTGCGGATATCCTGGTGCGCCCTTCTTGATATGATGTAGTTGACACACATTGGCACCAAACACGACTTCATCATGCTTGTGCAGAAGGTGTACAGTAGCAGAGTATGGGTAAGCTGGCGTGTGTTCACACCTTAAAAGTAGTTGCTGTGTCAGAGCAACCAACTGATTTGCATCATTATCACCTTCTTTTCCTTTGATCTCACCGCCTATTGAAAAAGGTGTGAAAAAACCCCGCCAGCCCTCCGCCATTCTGATTGGATGTTAGATGTAGAGTGTGCTCATAAGCTCCTCCCCCTTTTTAAATCACGTGACTCCTGCCATCAAATGAGGTGAGCTTAAAGGTGATTAGTGTAATGATTGGCAAGGGTTAATGAGAGTAATTAAGGAAGATTGACAGACGACATGTCTGGACTCGTCTTTTTCTGGGAATTCGATCAATCGCGAAGCCCCGCCCCCTAGTTAAGTCACGTGCCGCCAGGCATCCAGCGCAGCGAGCTTAAGGGTAATTAGCGTAATGCTGATTGACGAGGGTTAATGGGTGTAATTAAGGATGATCTCTTGGAGGCATGCCAAACCGTAAAGGGTTAATGTATTACGTAATGAGGGATGACCAGGTTACATGTCTGGACACGTCTTTTCCTGGGAACTCGTTCGATGACGAAGCCCCGCCCCCTCGATAAATCACGCGTCTCCAGGTATCCAATGATGAGCGATTAAGAGTGATTAGAGTAATGACGCATGGCGAGCATTAATAGATAGTCGTTAGAATATAAAAGCAGCATTTTAACAAGCTGATCTGTTAAGCGTTAGCGTGTTGAAAGTTCGCTGCTATGATGCCTGCATTGGAAGAAACGGTGCTTATTGCTAGATTTTCCGACAGAGTAGAGCAGATTAATTACATATACGAATTGGAACCTCAATAAAAGGTCACTATCAGCACTAAATATCCATACGTCAGGCTAACTTGGTGGTACTTTACTTCCCCAGATCAAAGCGAGCGGAAACCATCGTTCAGGAGCATAACATTCCTTAGTGATTCATGGGGAATTCTGAAGGAGACCATGCACGAAATTCTCGGAGCTATAATGAACTCTACGCTAGTGTAAGCGTTTCATACCCGGAAACCTGCCCCCAGCACCCCCCCCAGAAGTTTCCTATTCTATGTCTAAGCAGGCGTAGTGCGGCTGCGCAATACAGATACAGAATCTACACCTGATCGTTGATATATACATAAACACTCTCAATGGTTGACGCGATGCTCTCCAAAGATTACAGAGATCAGTTATTAAGTATTAGATTAATGGCTGATTCGTGTCACTCGGATAATGGTCAGAGACAAAGCGGCCTATGCAGTAACGTGCCTTCGCTCTTCGTCTCTAGAGTCAGCTTAAAGTTAATGGTTAACGAAGACGTTTGGTTTGAAATAGTCAGAACTCTGAGCAGCGATGTAAACGTTAACTCAACGATAATATTGGACATATTATACATTACTACTACGGCTGAAGAACTTAAACTAACTACAGTTTTAGATGGTGACACAGTAAAGACTAAGGATTACATATTCTCGATAGTCTGCATTACTCGATTGCTGGGATTAACGTCTAAACAACCGTGTGACGTTGTCAATGTAAACGATGCTGATGCTGACATAGACAGAGCCATTCAGACACTTATCAAGCACGTATCCCCAGAGACTGTCGGAGAGTTAGATTACACTATTCAACAAACATCTACGAATGTAGAGGAAGAAATATCATCGGTATTAGAACCCTTACCAGATACATTGGATTCTAAAGATTTACAGGATTACGAAGAAGACAAGTGTTTTACGTCGCCCGACTCTCCTGACGGTATAGAAACATGCGCTCAACCGACCATTATGCAGGACACCCACGATTCGGGTCATTGAGATATAAATGAATGTGACTATCTGAGTTTTGACTGCGAAAGTGTTCCACAATCTACTAGAGCCAATGCTTCTGCTGTTTTCGCAAATTTGTTGAATTTAGCAATGCGTAGACTAGCGAGTCGAGACTGCTACGGGTGCCAGCATGACAGAACATCTCAACGTGAACATCAGTGTATGCGTATCGAGTATTTCTTAAGACCTATTGATAATGTAGAATTACATTACTTAAACGCATTAGAATGCATAGCTAAAAGCTTTCTTTCAGGCATTGTCTACAGATCCGGATTTATATCGAAATGCATGCGAGTTATACAAAGCCTGTCAGACTATATAGCTGAAAGATGCACTCCGTGCAGTTTATAAGCTGTGCGAATAATACATAATTAAATCCTGCTACTATTATTGACATAGTTATAAACTATAATTATTGAATTTATTTGTGTTTTCTCAAATCAAATCTTACCCTGCATTATCGCTATTAAAATGCAATGACGTCCTCTCCTGGCCTTGTATTTGCTGGCTCCAAGTAGGGCGAATCCCAATGCTATCTGTGATGGTGTCTCTTCTGGCATCCTTAGCACATGGCCAAACATGCTGGGTGACTTTTACAGACAGTGGCGACGCATTACACATCTTGTATAGTGCATCGTTGTATAACCCTAACCATAACCCTAACCCTAGCAGTAAGCAGAGTTTTTACGCTTTAATAGCTGAAGGTAAGTTATTATCCCGTTTATACCTCCGTGTAATGTTAGTTTAAGTTAAAAGTTTAGATCTTTTTTTAAATTGCAGCGTGATCTCGGCAAAACAGTTACCTCCCTATGCATAATGAGTTATAGCTCGAGCATGGAACGACGTAGTTACCGCCCATGACCTAATATATTTTTTTTACAAAATATTATTTTAAACATTTGTCATTTGTTTTAATCTACAGATGATTCCTGAGAACATCAAGGGCTCGCCTAAACCGTCGGCAGATGAGCTGACCTCTGATGAAGAGACGTTGTTAGGCGGGTGCAAGAGGCAGTTGACGCACGAGGATGACAACGCCAACGATTCTGACGAAGAACCCGAATCCTTTACGTCGACCGAGCAGCAAGCGGCCAACGCCCTGATCGATGTCGAGATGGTAGCGCTTGAGGGTATTCAGCACCCTAGATCGATCGAGCAACCCCTTGGCTATTCTGGAGGATGCGTTGGATGCTGACAATCGTAACGAGCTCGATTACTCCAGCATTAGCCAAGACCTAACCATCGAATGAGAGTTTATCGCGCCTCCATTAACCATTCTGGAGGGTATATTAAGGTTTCACGCATCTGTCCTGATTATTTACCGGACAGCGGGCTGCACGCATTAACTCACCTTAGAGACCTAATCAGATTGGCGTTGACTGAGACAGATTTCTCATCGTACTACGATCATGTAGAAATGTTGGCCAGTCAAGCGGAATGTAAATGAGTGTAGACTTTACTGTTTTTTGTTCGAACTGGGTCGAGCTGTTTGGGCTGGGGCTTGTGCTATGGGCGGGGTGAGTTGACTTGGGCTGCGGAGGGTGTTTGAGGTTGTTTCTGATTGCAGTTGTAGGGTGGGGGGAGGTTTTGTGGGGTTTGTGGGTGGGATTGTTGGGGTGTTGCTGGGTGTGTAAGGGCCCTGAGGGACGGGTGTCTGCCTAGTATGGGGGTAGTTCTGGATGCAATTTATGGGAGAGGTTGCGGGGTTTGTGGGGCAGGGTTTGTTGATGGGTGGGGTTGTTGAGGGGGTGCAGGTTGTGCTATGAGTATGCTAGGTTTAGGCATTTGGGGTCTGGGGTTTGATGATGTTATGACAACTATGAGCCTTATGACAGTGACATATGCCAGCGACTTATGGCCGCTACATTTGACCGTGAAAAACTAAACTTGTCCAGAAACATAAAATATAATTTGTTTTATCCTTTTTCGTGTTGCAGCATACGAACTTACTCTCAATATACGTCGTCGGCGATGGCGACTGGAGCAACATCGGTTCCATCATCACTGACACCGACAACTCCGCCGACGACTACGATATCGAGGAGGTCTTCACTTCAATGAGCTCGAGGAGTGACGAGCATGCGCAGGGTCCGGAGCCTGCTAAGTTACACTTTGAGTGAAACTGTTTTAAATTCTATAACATCCGTGAAAATGTTGGGAGATATTGTTAATTTTCATAGCTTTGGAGAGCAAAATATCTCCCGAGATCGTCACACCTGTTCTAATTCTGAAGACGACGATGTATTCAACGTAATATAGATAGTTTAATGCACAGTCTAAGTGATACTGAACTCGTAACCAGTGTGCAGCATTATCAACCTGTAACGCCCCCATTACACCCCAGCAACACCATCGACCCCTAAGTTCCAACCCAAACTCTACCCGCTCAAATGCTGTTGTAAAATTTTGGAGACCGTTCAAGTCCCCGATCTCCAACAATGCTAACGCAGATGCCCCATCCCCAGATCCCCAGACTACCCTAGTCAACTCGACCACACACCCATTCCAATGCTACCAACCCAACCTCTGCAGTTACTAAATCCCGCCCCACCTCTAGCAACTCTGTTAGCACGCCATATACCCAGATTAAGGAGACTAGCAAGAATACCTACAAGAATTACAAAAATAAATCTGCTCAAGTCTGCAGAGTTAATTTATTTGAAACTAAGATACGAATATGGAAGCTAATATGATCGGCGGAAGAGTTAATACTGTAGAGGGGGGTGGGAATTCTGGGGGCGTGTTGGGGGGGGGGGGTTGACAAACATTCTACTGACGTTGTAACCACTATGCCTAGACCCGGCACACCTGACATCACTGATATGTTCGATATACCTCTCATGCGCACCTTTCAGTCCAGCCGTTTTAATATTACAGCAAATTCTTACTCTGTCAACTTTAATCCAGAAGCTATTATTACCGAGAATTGGTTACAATTTCAGAGTGCGTACACACTATATTCGAAAGAAATAAATGCATCACCTCAAGATTACAGTAGGGTCACGATAAATCACCCTGGTTTAAACATCCTGATCCACGTGGACTTTGCCCTAGTCTGAGATCTGACGGCTACAGAAATAACGAACACAATTTCTGAAGTGAGTCAATCTCAAAGAGACGTATGTCTCGATGGGGACTTTTCTATGGAGATTTTTCACATAGAAATGCCTAGCAGATTGGGGTGGAATAGTAATCTTGCCAAAGTATAGCTCGATGAGTTGGAGTTCGAAGCCATGCTGAATAAATGCTGTATCACTGTTAAGAATCTAGATAATATGTGTATGGCTCGATGTATAGCGATCGGGCTATGTTATCTAGATTCGTCACCATCGAAGGCCAAACGTATTCAGATTAGGAATCGCCTCTAACTCTAGCTAGAGATGCCTAAAGTTGATAATCATCATCAACTGGCGAAAGCTCGAGAACTGCACGCTCAGGCAAGTGTGTCTACTGACGTGGCTTGTGGGCCCGATGCTTGGCATGCATTCCAAGACAGTTTGGCCCCACGTGGTATTTCTCTAAGAATGTATACGAGAATAAACGCTGTGTATACAGGGGTGCAAATAATTGCATTCAAATTCTGCCCCTATTTCTGTATAATGAACATTACGCATACGTAAACAGCGTTAAGGCCTTGGAGGGTTGTAGTTATTACTGTGACGATTGTGATGTAGCTTACGCAAACCACGATCAACACTCTTGCATAAAATGATGTCGAGGGTTGCGGCAACAATCACGTCAACTCTGGAATGTGTCCTATGCGTAAGTCTTGTGGGGACTGTGGCAAATTTCTAGACATTTCTTCTCGCTCAAAACATCATTGCGGGCAGGCGAAATGCCCTAGTTGCATGACAGAACTTGAGCTACGTGACCACATTTGTTATATGCAGAGTTATAATGAAGAACATATGACCTTAGTGGCGAAGTGTAAGGCACACGACCCTAAAAACAGGAATATGAACTTATCGTCCATCCCTCAACGTTTCGTTTTTTCTGATTTTGTAATGAACCAAGTGACAAAGCGTCATGAGGTTATTTATGTCGTGGCTCAGATAGCTTGTTCCGTATGGAATAGCAAACCTTATGACGAGTATTGCTCGGATTGCGACGAACGTCGAAGAGAGGTCATCTTCGAAGATTCTAATGTGCTAACTGCTTTCATGCAATTGTTATTCGCTACGAAATCTGAACACGAGGGTAACCCTAAGACAAATATTCTATGTTTTCGGGACTACATCAGTATAGCTCATAACAGTCGTGGTTTTGATTTGAATCTAATGATGGAGTGGCTCTTTAGAAACAGCGAGCTTAAACCGGCCAGAGTAATAATGACCGGTAATAAAGTGGTGTATTTGAATGTTGGTGACACTTATTTTAAGGACAGTCTAGCGTTTCTTCCATTTCAACTGCGTCAACAACCCGCAATATTCAATCTACCTAGTGAGAAAGGAGTTTTTCCATATTTCCTATACAGTAACATATTCTTTTATTATGTAGGCGCGTACCCCTCAATAGATACTTACAGCGCTGGCAGTATGTCTGTGTCGGCGCATACAGAATTTGGCTCACGGTATGATGTGGTTAAAGACGGTGCTTTCAGTTTTCGGGATGACATGACACTTTATTGTAGGTCTGAATTAGATATTCTACGTATGGCTTGCAGTAAGTTTCGTGAAATGTTCATCCGTGACACCAGGATACTGCCTTTCATGTCATCTATGATGTTAGCATCATTATGTAATAAGGTGTTTAGTGCTAACTACTTAAATGAGCATAAGCTAGAAGCTCCCCCCCCCCATTACAGGGTACGTTAACCTATGGAACAAGAAACGTTACAAACTGTGCAGGTGGCTAGATTACCTGGCTCATTCTAAGAATGTGTTTATTAAACACGCTCTAACTGGCGGCGAACCTGAAGCATTTAACCGATCGCTGGACTGTTACTGCCCGGACACGGACGAGTACTTCGAGTACTATGGCAGTTATGTGCATGCCTGCCCGAAATGTATGCCTAGTAGGCGTAATACTACCAAGTAATTTTTAGCCTGATCTAACATTAGAAGAAGGGTATCAGAAAACGCTTTCTAAATCTAGCGGGCTTAAACGTATGGGATGAAGGTAGTCGAAATGTGGGGTTGTGATTTTAAGGCTTAATGACCCTAGCATTAACACTTTTCCGAATGCCAGAACATATCACGAACCACTTATTGCATGTGATGCCCTTATGGTTGCCATACCAATGCCATACATTTGCATCAGCAGGCCGAAGTGGACGAGTATATAGCGTACATGGATATCACTTCGCTATATCCTTATGTTTGTAAGACCCGTGAGTACCCTCCAGGTAAACTGGAAGTAATCTTTGGAGATTTTAAACTTGTAGGGGAGCTAGGGTCTTACTTTGGTCTGATAAAGTCCATCTGTTTGCCACCTAAAATGTATTCTTTCCTGTCCTCTCGTACAGATGTAACGAACGTGTGTTCCTTCCGTTGCGTAGTAAATGCACTCACAATGTGCAGAGTACTGAATGTACTCATTGCGATTGTGAGTGTGCTCTACATGGTGCACGGACGTCTGTGGAGATGATGGAGGCGGTACACAGCGGGTACTGTATCTTAGAGTTTATTGGGATATCACACTACGAAGTATGTACAAATATGGTTTTCACGAGATACATCGATAACTTTTTGAAAATTAAACAAGAAGCATCGGAATATCCCGAGGATGTGGTTACAGATGCGCAGAAAGACATTATGTTCTGCAATATTTTGAACGTGAAGGGATTAAATACGATACATCGTTGATCATTCAAAATAAGAGCCTTAACACCCTGGCAAATCAGGTGCTGAATTCTTTGTGGGTTTATTTCGCCCTCAAAATCCTACCGTAAGCACAATGTTGAAGTTGCTGATAGATAGAAATATTTCTGTCAAAGATATCCATGTATGCAGTGACATACCTCTCTTAATGCGCTATCACAAGTTGAGCCAATTCATACTCACGAATAATCACAACAATGTCATGATTGCTGCATTTGTCATGAGTCATGCCAAGGTTCATTTGCTATGAAGCCTTGTAGCAGTAGGCTTACAGTGCATGTATCACGATACAGATTATATTGTGTATGTTAAAAAATGTGATAAACCTCGCCTAATCACTGCTTACCACGACATACTCAGTTATGCCATGGACGAAGTTCCTTCCTGCTGTGAATAACAGAGTTTGTCAGCACTGGCCTGAAGGGTTATGCATACAGACAGCAAATGTGGACAGACTGGGGACATCAATCAAGTCTGCAAAATTAAGGGCTTAATGTTGACTTACAGGAATAAGGGGTGGGTTTCAATATTCTGTTAGCCGCGGTCAACGATCACAATCTCGAAACGTTCACTCAGTATCCTAATACTATCATTAGGAATAAAGATCATAGACGTTTGAGTAAGGATGCTGAGAAACTTTCCAGATTTACTTACAAAAAATGTATAATTTTTAACGACTATCATAGTAAACCGTCATAGTAAACCGTATGACTTTCAGTGTATCCCTAGGATCTAATTTTACGATAGCGTTGGGTGGGGGTGGGCTCAGAAAGTTAAGGGATGATTTACTATCACGGTAGCTCAGAGGGTGTCAAGCATAATCTGGGGTGCATGTGGGTTTGAGCAAGAGCTAATTGAAAAAACATGTGGTATGGGGTGGGGAAATGGTTGAGCGGTCATGTTTGTACTATGTATAATGCTCTAACCTGTAACATAGAAGATTACTAGCATACCGTTCATCGAGGGGGAGTAAGCAATCTTCTGCATTATTATTATCGGTTAGATATGTGTATCGGGTGATACGTAGCTATAGAATGGGGTTGGGGTTGGGGTGGTTGAGATGTCATATTTGTACTAGGTATAATGTTCTAACTCGTAATGTAGAAGATTCCTAGCATCCCTTCATCGAGAGGGAGTAAGTAATCTTCTACTTTATTATTATCGATTAGAAATGTGTGTGGAGGGCAATGTATAGTTATACGGTGCGGGTTTGGGGATTGGATGAGGGGGTGGGGGCTCAAGTAAATTGTTATTTATTCATACATTGAGACGGTTTTTTTAAAACAGTATTTAACCTATTTAAATTATAACGTACACACTCCTCCCACCGCTTTGAAAGTTAATATCGCCAAACCCTGACTCTGTACATACATCTTTACATAAACCCTGTTATAGGTTCAGTATTACATAGATCGGTTTCAAATGTTTTTAAATAATAGATCTAAAATCAGTTTTGCGTAATATCTCAGCCGACTCATGCCCTATGTCTATCGCGTAACTTTTACAGGTCCTGGATCCCACTCGAAACATTTGTAAATTTTATATTTTAATTAAATAATTATTGCATGTATTCGTTTTACATATATTTAGTTGTTATATTTTTTCACTTATTCGTATGTATACTATTATTATCTGTATATTTATCGGCTGTATATTTTATTGACTGCATAGATTTACTGAAACTTTCCTTTATAAAACATTCTGAAATGTGAAATGACTCTCATTGTTTTAATGGAAGAAACACTGAAGGAACCCGAGCCTATAACCCGTCCAACCCCCGAGACAACTTAGACTGACATTTTTGTTTCCAAATATTGCACGGTCGTTCTAGGTCCGCTAAAAATGTAATAGGTTGTTGTTATTTCCCTAAATTGATTGAAAATTGATTTGCTGAAGTCTGTACGACTCTGACGATCGTTACACGTGGTCGGAGTTGTTTTAAAGCTCGACTAGTTTTAATCTGTCAGGGTAATAACTAACCAATTGTCCTTATGTAGCTCACGGGGTAGAGTCGGGCAGTTTCAGTGTCTGGGGTTGGCTCGCCGCGTCGCATGTACACGAGGAGTGATGACGCTAGCTAGCTTCCGGTCTCGGGGTTACAGATCCAGTGTGACACCGCCCTATGGGTAACAAAAACCGGCTCCTAGGCCGGATGGAATTCAATCATTCTGGTGGGGCCGTGTGACCATCGTCGCGAAGATTAAATACAACAGTATCAGCCCAAGAGTTTGTGTCACTGGTATGCCTGTCCATAGCAATTTCGTGATCTATGGACTTACAAGATTTGATTGGTGACCTAACTAAAATAAGTCTATACAATTAATTTACCTAAATAGACCGTCAAGTATGCTAGATAAAAATTAGCATACGAAAATACACGACATAGAGACAGCTTGATGAACTTTTAACCGTGCCCCCCCCCCCCCGTGGTACCACACAGACTCGTAGGTCTGCAGATGTATCCCCGCAAAGGAGGCTCCTGCATACGAGATCACTAATTAACTTAATATATGTTATTATACCACTAAGCTGAAAAGAAAGAAAATTATCTTTTATAGTGTCGAAAAGCTATGTGCCTCATGCGGACATTAATTCTGATGCTCTTTTAGGGTGAGAAGTAGTAGCCTCGTGCGGGCCGTCGTTACTGAATCCTTGCGAGAGGCAAGTGCCTCACGTGGACGTCCGTCACATAAAAATGCTGCCACCGCTTAAAGCGGGCGAGGAGTATTGGCCAAAAAAGGGCCTACTCTAATATTCAACCAAAATGCTACAAAGAAAAGACCATACCTAGTGAAATTATGACTATAATGTTGCGTGCTGTTTTACGTGAAGACGGGACCAGCGACTCCCGAGGGATTCCCACGTCACCATCTTATATATCTTTAAACATGCTGAATTAGTATGTGCCGCTTGTATTTATGCGGGCCTCTTCTATGCCTAACTTAACATTTAGATTTCAGAGACAAGAACTAGTTTAGGCCACAAATGGCGGATGCCTTATCTAGCTTTTAGATACGGCTGTCTTTGAGAGCGGATGTTTAAGACATCAACACTCAAGACAGCGTGCATGCATGTTATTTCGCAAGACCTCCAAGTTTGGTGAGAATCCGGAGATATTGCTCCATAACCACATAAAACGTCACAGGACAATGGTTGCTTTTCACAAAAGGAAGTTTAGGCAATTGATCTATCATTATACTGGGGGTAAGAGAGACGAATACACCTCGTGAATGTCCTTCCTGTGAGGGCGTGGCTGAACCTAACATCTTGCCCAGACATTCTTAGAGAATGCAGTGGAGATGCCTACCTCGCCCATCAACAGGTCTATGGAGTTAACCTTTTAACCAATGTTAGGTTTAAACACAAGTTGCCCAGTTATGCACGGCGGTAGGGGGGAGGTAGATTTCCTACAAGAGGAAAAAAGAAATTATTAATTTAAATATATTTTCGCGGTGCTTCCTACATTGGCAAGGAAAATTAACTACTAGGTATCATAAGATACACGGGAAGTCTATGTGATATTACACCCTGACCATCACCGCTCGGAAACTCCAATAGTTTTCCAGAGTCCAAGCAGTCTATGGTGCGGCTAGGGACATCCACACAATTAAGAAGCCATAAGGCTTAGTGGAACATGAAGAGAGACAATAACTTATAAATATGAGGCCCAATACGTATGTTGTCCAATTTTACACAACCTTACCGAGTGCGGGTCTGAATTATCACAACTACCAGAAAAGAGGCGTACAATATGTGTCTCTTGTCAAAGAAATTGTATCTAATCATATTAAACCTATCCTATTGCGCTAAATAGACAGGCTTTTAGTCGGTAGCATGCCAGGCTAAACAGAGTTATAGCATGGACAGGCACCCCAGTGAAAAATTGTTGGTGACCGCGAAAAGTGATGCATAAATAGATGTTTCTCTATAGTGTTTCCTACATGCACTGCAGTCCTACGTTTTCCACAAATAAACCAAACATATGAACGAATGGCTGCTCGACATATACAAAACTAACCAGTACAAGTAATACAATGTGAAATGATTAGAATACTACATATGGTACAGGTTGTTGGACCTATTATGGTGCGGTTAGTAAAAACACCTTACAGTAAAATAAGAATAACTATAAACAGATAAAGAAATTATAACTAGCGGTCCTAACACTATTACGGTTTCTTTTAATCATCGGGACCGTTTACACAGATAAAGTATAATCATCAAAGTTGTAATTAATGGAATAAGTAAAGATCTTAAGTATGGTTACTTGAATAGTCGGTAGACATTCTTAAAGATGGGCTATCATGTTACTGAAATTGAAACGTCACTGTTAGCATGACGTGAGTTGAAGCATACTAATAATAATAATAATAATAATAATAATAATAATCGTTATTTATTGAGGTTAGCACTTCAAGTACACGGCCTGATCTAGCAGAGGCCCCCATTAACATATATACACATTTTTATATATAATATGTACACATATATACATCTATGTACAGACAAGGAACTTAGGGAATCTATTTCTTATAATCATATAATATTCTGAATGTATTAAGAGTAATTTGAACAAAAGCTACTGATGCTTTCAACAGCAGCAAACTTTCAATCAAATTAGCATTGATATATTCAGCATTGTAAAGTAAATTCCTTTCTTTTCTGCTGAAATGCTTTGGAAACAATGCAAGAAATAGAAATAACGATATTTTTATGTGCTAAAATATAGAAACTAATTCTCAATTTCGTTGACAAATACAGCTAAGCACATCATAACATACGAATATACATACATACAGAAACAATAGATTTAGTAAAATTATTATCATTACCCACGCCGTCGAATGTCTTAACCCTTTAGTGACTAAATTTGTCAGGAAAACCTCGATTAGGTCTATCTATTGTGAAATGTCCGTTTCCAGAATAAGACAATGCCATTCTTGGAAATTTACCACCGGAAAGACTGGCTCGATTATCGCGCCTGTCATTCCTGTCATAAAATTTCAAAAATAGTCCTCTGGACTGCAAATGGTCATTTCTCTAGCCGTTTTATGGAATTGTTTCTAGGCTTGTGCATTTATGGGTCAAAGGGCGGAAGAATCACCAAATTTGACATAGCACTTCATAATGTAGGATAAAATCAGAAGGTTCAATCGAAGGTTTGTATCTTAAAGGTTAATTAGGCATATATAGTTTACTGAAATTAAGAACTCACCAATGCACATGCACTCCCAATCACACACACTCACTTCCACACGCACATGAACTCATGTACATCCAATATAGTAGGTCTACGCCAACATCTAACCATTTCAACACTAGTATTAGAACTCAAGGCATGCTATTAAGCTGTTGCATATCTTAAGCATAATTTGAATGAAAGTTCTTGATACCTTCGGCAGCAACACTATCCAGTCAAATTAGTATCAAAATTATACAGCAAGGGAACCTATTTTGTGTCTACATTTCGTGCTCTAATGATAAAGGATCGGGAAAGTTGAAAAATATACGATAGATATATTCATCACAAAGTAAGCATATGGCCCGCAAGTGTGCACAATCACTTACTAATGTGACGGACAACAGTAACATACAATTTCATAATGCATACACAAAACTATTCACATTAGGACAAGTATTTTCCATGCATGTACTATATGACTATCCGGAAACTCTAACCTTTGGATTGGCGATATGTGAAATGGTCATTTGCTGGTCCGGAGGAGTGTTTACGACAATTGGACACAGGAATGATTGACTCGGTTGCCGAGCCAGTCATTCCAGTGCTCCATTGTCGGAAACACTCCTCTCCTAGGCCGCCAATGTCCTTTCATTGTATGTTTAAGGTTCTCTTTTTTTTTCTCTTTTTTTTTTAAACATTTTTTTTTATTGTAATAAATGTATTTAGAGAATTGCTCGTTTAACACACAAATATCCTTTTCAGATAGAAATATTACGTAACGGTAGTTAAATTAGCGAGCGTGCGAATGAGCGAGCGAGCGAGTGAGCGAAAGAGGGAGAGAGAGAGGGAGAGAAAGAGACAGAGAGGGAGAAAGAGAGAGAGAGAGAGAGATAGAGAGAGAGGAGAGAGAGAGGAGAGAGAGAGAGAGAGAGAGAAGAGAGAGAGAGAGAGGATGGAGAGAGAGAGTGTGCAAACGAGAGAGCCTTTATAAATGATATCACAAAGAACTATTAGCATTACATTGCTCGGAAATGATCATATGCAGACCAAAAGAACACTCCTCCTGGAAATATATGACCCGAATGACAGGCTCAGTCAGTGAACCAGTCATTCCAGTGATAAACCCACACAGAGCAGTTGACCTTTCGGTCCGCAGATGGCCACTTCCCAACAGACAATGCTCTGGAGAGTGCTCTAACTGTCTTTAAAGCAGACATTAATTTAATTCAAATGATTATAAATAAACAATTGTTAAACATAATTTAATAGAAGATGTGTATGTGTAGACCAGGAGAAGACTTCTCGAAGATTCATCACTGCAACGACAGGTTCATTTGCTGAGCCAATGATTACAGTGAGGAGCCCTCGAAAACAGTTGACTTCTGGCCGGCAGATGGGCATTTTGTTCAACATATTGCTAACCTAACGGGATATACACATTATAACTGTTCTCAGTGATTATAATTTGCAGTTATAACTAGGTTGTTATTACCAATTATCAGGACTAGTGTTCCGATGCCCATTTGCGGGTCTGGGAGAAGTGTTTCCGAGAATTGGACACCGGAATGACTGGCTCGGTTTCTGAGTCATTCATTCCGCTGCTCATTTTCCGGAAACACGCCTCTCTTGATCAACAAATGGTCATTTTTGTATGTTTTATTTCTATTGTGCTAAATGATCAGGGTTATTGTTCTTCCTAGTACTTATATTTGATAATATTGGATTGTCCGGCACTGTAATTATCAGTTACTTTTGTTATTGTTTTGTGCACAATTCGTTTTCAATGTCCTCTGTAAATTAAGCAAAGCTATTGGTGGAGGTGATTTAGGTGGTCACACGTGGCCACGCCTGGCGTGTCCTTGATTGTTGTAAATCGCAGGAGATTCCGCGGCGAAGACGGGTAACCTTATCTCCAGGGAAATGGGGCAAAACAGAAGAAAATGAAAACATTATTATTACAATCACACATATTTGCGATGAATGATCCGAGTGTCGGAGAATGTTTAATATTAATAGTTACAGAATTCCACATTTTTGTTGCTGTGTATGTAAAACCGTTTTTCCCGTAATCCGTTCTTATTTTTGGAGGCTTTAATTGACCGTTCGTTTTTGACCGTAAATTTAGTGTATGCGTGCTCTGGTAACTGGAAAGTTCCCACATGTCGGTTCCCGCAAACAGGATTCCCGCATGTAGTCAAGACCCGGAGCTGAGCGAATTCAGGACCGTAATCACAATGTAAGAATGTCTAACAAACAGTCAGTAAGTTCTACAATAACATTACGGCTAGGAAGAAAGTTCCCATACACCGATGGTATGGATGAAAGTTAAGAACAACTCGTTTATCAGCGGGGGGGGGGGGGGGGGGGGTTGTCGAATACGGATGAAGATGCAAAACTAAGCTTAGCGGTGTGGGGTACATCAGTTAGCTCTTAAGACGTACCAGGCAAAGTTTACTTGCTGTGGTAAAAAAGTTTTAAATAAACCTGCACGACATCAGTGTGGGGGCGGTTGAATAACCACTTTTTGGCATGGACGGCAGATCTGGCGAGTCATCCACCAAAGCACATCGCTGCCTCTACATCTGTAGAATCACATATTCAGGCAGGGAAAGGCCTCGCCGCAAGATTGTGTTCTGAGTTAGTTCTTAATTCAGTCGAGAACAATATTATCCAAAGTTTCAAAAAATGCTCCCGAATAAATGTTCTTTTAAAGATGCGGTGGGTTGGGTGGCTACCGCTAAGCTACGGGACAGATGCTGACCAAGACCGAAGTGATCTATTTAATACTGTCTTGGCTGATCGTAGCTGCTTTTGCAGATCCAACCTGTTTGGTCCCTGACTGAGGATGCTCTCGAACTCTGGATTTCATCTCCTTTAATACTACTCGTGACGTCATAGGCGCAGGCCTCAACCAATCATCGGCCGAGCAATAGCCAATCAGCGCACAGCTAATAATGATGCAGATGAATGTTCTAGAACATTCTAGAACTTTGGTGTACACGTGGTTATGACGTCACGGCAATATTTTGAAGATAATCATCGGGGTTTTCCGTGGATAACTCAGCTTTTTCTTAACCGATTTTGAAATGGTTTACAGATTTGGAAAGCCCGTCGAACTCTGGAATTCGGTGGGAACAAGCTATTATAAAGGATTACATTGTACCTTCTCGGTACACTAAAAGTGCCATCCTATCTTGGACGTGATATACGCGCTCTGTCTATGCAGTGATAAGTGCGCATATGCGCGCTACGCGTTTTAACAAACTTAGTCGTTTTTATGACGAAACCGCTCTCATAGGCTCATATACGCTTATAGCTCTTCCCAGGGGGGGGGGGGGCGTGTTCAGGGAACGAATCCTGGACGGGTGGCACGTACCCAGCTTAGCTGATATGGCTGGCACCTGACCGGTCGAACCGAACTACACCACCCCTCCTCGTTTGACATCCGTGGCAAACGATCACGCAACGATTATTTGTTTTAATATCTTGGTGCGTGCTTTAATTTTATTCAGACAATGATTCGCTAAACAGTAGCTCGCATAGGTGTTGTCTTTGGGTGCGGATAATCATTATCTCCACAGAGAACACCCAATCTCCAACGTACCACAATTTAATTTATGATATAATATGATAAAAATATATGTATATAAAATATATAAGATTTCCATGACACATACCCTTACTGGGTATTAGATTATTACTACCGAATTACTTGCACACCCCGGATAAAATAATGAGTACGCAACACATATATTCATTAAATACATATTTGCGGCCCGTTATAGCGGGTCCACAACGGGCAGCTCTCGCTGACCCCATAGCCGTCCTGACATCTAAGACAGGAACAAAAATAATAAGAAAAATAGAGTATAATAATAAACCAAAAAGTTAGTTTATCAGGCAGCCTCAGAATAGCTGAGACTCCATGACGGGAATATGACATTATTCCACTGCGGTGTGTTATATACTTTACGTCGCACACAACATTCTTACAACACAGGAATCTGCAGTGTTCATTTCAGTATGAGACACAGCTGGGCAATCAAGTTGTGCAGCTGTGTAGGATAACCGTAGTCATCCTAGGGACGGGATACAATTGATTTAACATATATAATAAGATATATAACAAGACAAATATTTCAAAAATAATAAAAATTAAATTTTCCATGGGTCGCACCACTAATGTTCTACTGTAACTTCAAACACAAATGATCACACATCTGCCGAAAAATTTCGCCATTGAGTCTGGGTCCCGCAACTGATGGTGGTTGGTCGCGGCAGATGAACTTCTAGTGCTGAGATGTCTTCACTATTACTGGTGCTTTCTGGAATATCTAAAGTGATACTTGCGGGAATATTGGTTACATTGTCTATAGTGTCCTTGACAGTTACTGCGGGTGATGTAATGTTTGTCCCTGTGGCGGCGTTGGTGCTGGTTGGTGTAGTAGTGTCTATGGGTGCTCTAGTGGCTGTAGTGATGGTGGTGAGCTCTATTATGGGCCTAGGCAGTGATGCTGAGGTGGTTGCGGTTGGTGATGACACCTTCCAATATTTCGCGTATTTGAGAAGCCGATATGCGGCGACATTTGGCAGAGGCTGTATGGCTTGTGTGTGCGGGATTCGTTTATTTCCCGCATACGGATGCTCCAGTGTGGCCCCCTTCCTGACTGCTGGATCGGAATGGCTGGGTGGCAGATGCTGTACAACGCAGGTCGGAGTGATGCTAATAGTGGTTGGCTCCGACCGTTCTGGTCCTTCGTCTATGGTCAGGTCAGGGGGAGATGGTGACTGCTGATAGCTTGGCATCTCCATCTCCGTCGGCGGTGTGATGACTACCGATATGGGCTGGCTGGATGCTTCTGCAGATACAGGTACATGTGCGGTTGCTGGTGTGCTGTTTGATGATGCGTGTCCTGCCGGACTGGATCTTGTGGAGGACGTCTGTTTCTTACTCTGCTTTAGGACCGGGGTTGACATAGTAACTTGCTGCGGCATAGTGATTACCGAGGCAACTGAAGGTAAAAGTTCATGTCTGGTGGCTGACATAGTTGCTAATGTAGCTGCGGGAGGACAATGGCTAACGGGATGTCTGCGGGTAGTGTTCTTCATGCGGGCCATCTTCTCGGTCAGAAGAACTTTGACCGGTAACCGAGATTCAAAACGGGTGGCTAGTGCGGCACAATCCTTGCTTTCTCAGCCAGTGTCGATTATGGACTGGAACGCAGGTAAGAACATTTTTGAAATTCTCTTTGTAATTATACTGTTGGATTTTTGATGCCGCTTTAGTGGCCCGTGCGCTAAAAATCTGTATACACGGTAGCGCAGTTGTGTTCTTAATCAAAAATATAACAGTATAGCTGTAGGTAATTTGATGTGTGGTTTAAACATATCTATTCAGGTGGTTTATCAAAGTTTCTGATCCCGACAAGATAGCTGTGTTTTCCGAGCGGGAGGGCTGCCAAGCATTCTCCTTAATGGGTAGAACTAGCTCCGTCCTTGCCTAGACCAGACACATTAAATCCAATAATCATGGTTAAATTACAATACAGCTCGGAAATGGGTGCACACAGTTTTACGATTTACAATACCGTCGTTTGGAGATTGTGAATACAGTCAAACTGAGTGTCTGTGTTTCCGACATGTTGGTGATTTGAATTTGATACGCGTGGCTGGTTATCTGTGGATGATACTTGCGCTCTGGTAATGGTGACGTTTTTATTGCCGCCCTTTGCGGGCGGGGGGGGGGGGGGAGGGGGGGGGGGACAGCGTGATGTCAACTTTGTCGAACCATGCTGGTATTTCGCTCTGTAATGATCGAGCCCATGGGCGGGACAGAGTTATTTTAGAGCACAGATGACCTGTCGGATGCAGTCGTAACTTGGATCAATCCATTATCGAATTCAACTTTTCGGTAGTAGAATCCTACTTGTGACTGACGACAATGCGGGCATCTTGCTCTCTTAATAATATCGACTGTTATTACGTGTAAGTGATGTATGTATTCTTAGCTGTTCCCGTATGACGTCGCGGGAGAGGAGGGTGGGGGGGTGTGTGTGTGGTGGTGGTGGATTTGGATGTTTCTCCCGTAACACATACTGTAGATGGCTGTAGTGCATTCCTTCTATCTCAATGATCAGTTCTCCCATAGCTAGATAAGAAGGTGTGTGCGGGAGAATTGTTGGCTATTGTTTGTTGATGATAAGTTGTTGTCGGGAAGTCCGGGCTGCTGTATGATGCTAATGTCAAGCAAAGTGGGCGCATTCCAGTTTTAGATGCCGGTGAACGCCGAGTCTGTTGTTATTGCAGCAGGTGGGGGTCGTGGGAGATATTATTTCTCCCGTATCTTGTGCGGATGGAACTATTGCAGGAATTTATGTCTCTAACGTGAATTAATTAATACCGATAGGTGCTGCTAGACGATGTTGTTGCCGGTGTTGAATGGGTCTGTTATACTGGGTATAATCGAGTATGTGTGTGATGTATGCGCAAGGAAGAATTGACATATCCAGCCCTGCGGGCAATTGTGTTCTGTATGTAACTGACGTTATGTCGATGGTGTGATGTCCTAACTGCTCACGTGGGAGTATGGTAAGCCCATGGAGAGGGTGGCCTTTGGACAGGAGGATGTGGTCATCTCCCGTTACACGATGGATAGTTGGTCCGACCAGAGAGTCTGCTGAACAGGCTTCTTCCCTGCCCACCGTGGGGGTATTGTTGGCCGGTGAGGTGCTGGATGCCACCTCCTCTGTAGCAGTAGTCTCTCTCATATCTTAAGATTGGCAGTCAACAGACGACAACTGGAGTGTGAAATGGACGGAGCCGATGATGTCCGAACTTTGGAGCAGAGGCGTTGGTGCGGTATTGGATAAGGGTTCTGCTTGGTTGGAGAGTGGTCTGGCGATTTTGGGGCGTGGTCGGGTACACCTCCTGGTACAGTTGCGTGGTTGTAGACAGGCCAATGCTTCATCCAGCCTCTTCACTTCCATGCTATTCATCACATGTTCCACCCCACAGGAAGCATGGCTTGGGTCAACCTCAGCTTCCGCTTGTGGTAACTCTATAATGGGGTGCATAGCATGAAGCGGGTGGGAGTGGGAAGAGATCAGTGGAACACTTTTTCCCTTGTACAAAACAAACAGAAGGTTCGTCAAATGTGGCTTCGCATACCAAGTAGACCCGTGCTGAGAAGGGAGAGGTCGAGTACGTATCTCGTCAACGTCGTCAGCATTAGCTGCTTGTTCACCGGTGTTCTGGCTTGGTAGAAGACGGGTCGAACTGGCACCACGGTGTTCTGCGCTAATTGTGGGAATACTACTTTCCATAGAAATTTCTGTCTGTGTATCGGTGTCAGGAGAAACGCCTAGCCCAAGCTCTGGTGCTGGGTCATCACTGACACACGGTTTAAGCCAATCGAAGTGGATGACTGAGGTCAGGCCATCCGATGTACGGATACGGTAGTTCACATCCGACATCTTACCTACTACCACATAGGGGCCTTTCCAATTGTAACTCAGTTTACCTGGCACGTTTGCAGACCGTCGTGAATCGTGTACCCAACCCATCGTTCCTGCTTCATATGGATTAAAATGCACTATCCAGTCGTACCATGCATTTTGACGCCCGTGTGCAGTGGATACAGTTTCTCTCACTAACTCATGGGCCTCTTCTCTCCGCTGCCATAGGGGTTCAACAAAGAGAGAGGGTGAATATTTCTCTCCTGGTATCTGAGGCATAGCCAGGTCCAGGGGTAAGGCTAATTCACAGCCTAACATTAACCGATTAAAGGTGTAGTCCGTGCTGGAATGTACTGAGGTGCAGTAAGCCATGAGTACAAATGGGAGTCTTAAATCCCAATCTCTACAATCAAGGCATGGTTCCTTAGTAAGCATATTTGCGAGAGTTCTTTCTAACCTCTCCACCATTCCTTCACTGCAGGGGTGATATGGAGGCGTCCTTGTTTTGACGATATGAAACAATTTGCAGAGCTCTGATATAAGCTGGCTCTCAAAATTACTTCCTCGATTAGAGTGTAGCTCATAGCGCATACCAAAACGGTAGATCACATTGCCTGCCAGGACCTCCACTACGGTGGATGCCTCTTGTTCCGGCAAAGCAAACGTTTCTACCCACTTCGTGAAATAATCTTGTAATACGAGGATGTACATATTTCCGTCATCCGTCGTATTCAAGGGCCCGAGCACATCAATAGACACCCACTCCCATGGTGCACCAACGATCTTAATTTGTAAGTGTGCGAGATGGTGCTGGCCAACAGCGCATCTTTGGCATGGGATGCATTTGGCAACCCACGCCTTTACACTATCGCAAATTCCGATCCAGTGGCATCTCTGTTTGATGCGGGTAACAGTTCTTTCCTAGGCCAGATGCCTGGCGTTATCATGTAGTTGTTTTAGTATGATATTACGATAACCTTCCGGGATTACCAGATGGTTATTGATGTAGAGAACGTCACTATGGAGGTGACATTCTTCACACCACTGGCAATAATATTTAGCTGTGGTAGATAATGGTATTAATGATTCCTTAGGAGGACGTACCCCCTTCTGGATCCACGCATATATATTTCCTGTTTGCGCATCTGTTGCTTGACCGTGTGTGATTTTCTCCGGAGTCCACTCTGTGCATCACATTTCGGGGAACTCTGGAGATGGCTGTGTTGATTGTGTCATGGTTGTGGCCTCTTCATGTTCTGCCTCCATTCCAACTCTACTGAGGGTGTCAGCACTCCCGTACAATTTGGCGGGATGGTGAACAACGTTCAAGTTGTAGGCCTGCAGGGATTCCTGCCATCTCACTACCTGGCCCTCCATATTTTTAAGGTTCCTGAGCCAGCGTAGGGAGGCATGGTCTATACGGAGTGTAAATGGACGACCATACAGAAAGTGTGTGTAGTACTTGACGAAATGCACCGCTGCTAGTAGATCTCGCTTCGTTGTTGCATATTTCTTTTCAGTTTTATTTAAGGTATGCGAACCATAACCCAACTCCTGCTCCGTTCCAGCCTCTGTAACCTGAGATAGAACCACGCCAATATCGTAAGCCATCACGTTAGTGTCCAAGATGGGATCGAGGTTTGGATTAGGATGAGCAAGAATCGGGGTGGTCGTCAAGAGTTCCTTCAGCACCCTGTAGGAACCTTCACACTCACTCGTCCACTGGAATTGTCGATCTTTCTCGGTGATTTTATAGAGGGGCGAAGCAATCTCACTGAAATCACGGATATATTGACGATAGTACTGGCATAAGCCAAGAAAACTCTGTGTTTCTGTGATCGAAGAGGGCATTGGCCACTCTGCTACTGCCTTTGTTTTTGATGGCTGAGTGGCCACTCCATCACCGGATATGACATGTCCCAAGAACTCAACGCTCTATCTAAAGCGATGAAATTACTTTGGTTTGAGCTTCAAATTGGCCGTACGGAAGCATGAAAGCACGATGTCCAAATTTGCCAGAGTTTGCTCAAACATAGGTCCAAAGACGATTACGTCGTCGATGTAACATAGACAGATTTCCCATTGCAGGGTGGTTAATATCTGCTCAATGAGACGTTCAAAAGTTCCAGGAGCGCTCCTGGAACTTTTGAACGTCTCATTGAGCAGGTATTAACCACCCTGCAATGAAAAATCTTGCACAAGCCGTAGGGCATCTTGTGGAATTTGAAAAGACCATCCCTACAAACAAATGCGGTCTTTTCCATGTCAGCTTCATTCATGGCTACTTGCCAGTATCTGCCAGCTAAGTCAAGGGTACAAAAACACTTGTCCCCGGACAAGGAAGCCAAGGCCTGATATATACGCGGGAGCAGATAGGCATCCTTAACACTAAGATCATTAAGGCGACGGTAGTCTATACAAAACCGCAAGGTTCCATCATTTTTGTCTGCTAGCACTATTGGCCTGGCCGTTGGGGATGCTGATGGTTCTATAATACCAGTCCACAACATGTCGTTAACTGGTTGATGTGCTTCTGCTTCCTTATGAATGGGAAGGCGTCGTACCAGTTGTCGTATGGGGCCATTATTGCGATGGAGTGTCGCACAAGATGAATTTCTCCGAGATCCATGTATCTAGAGGAAAAACTATCGCGATATTTGAAAAGTAGTGTCCGAATTCCATGTTTCTGTGATTGCTTTAATCCTACTGTGGCATGTAGACACACGTCATGTAGGTGTTCTGGTAAATCATCAGTCATTTCCGTGTGTGTGTGGTGGTTAGTGTAGGTATTTACAAAGAGATAACATCCACCACATGGGCGCAACATAAACCCGGTTCAAGAGTTATGGGGCCTGCGGTGCCATTGAACACCCTAAATGCTATGTGTTCCTTGTTGGTGGTGTCCACGATCATATGGGGACTTGCGCATTGTGAGGCGATCATGTAATCAGGGTCAGATTCCAGCATAGCGATGTGGCTGTTGCTTCCTAACTGTGGTGTGGTGTCCCATAAGATGTGCTCCTGTCCCAGATCAACTGTGGATGCACTTGATAGTATTACAGTACACGTGTCATATAATTATGAGTCCGGCCCAAGCGGTATCCATCGGCTATGTCTGTCGAGTTCCTGATCTTTGCAGTGAGTGATGGCTTCGCTGGCACTGATAAAATCAGAGCCATGGCGGGTGTCATTTTGTATAGAGGCGATGACAACTCTCTGTATGAATTGCATCTCTTCTATTTGAATAACAAGATTAACTATACCGGCTATGGACACATCCGCTCCCGTAGCCGTCTGTAGATAGATGTTTGTAGGTCTAAGGGGAGGCTTTTTATGAGGTGGGATGCTCTGATATAAGCGCTTGTTAAACACTGTGATAGAAGCTCGAGTGTCAACAGTGTGCTGGTGGAAATACCGCTAAACAGACAGGCACACTTATATATTACTTTGCGGTGCACCTGCGGAAGAGTTTCCAATGATGCCATCTGCGACAATGGTGTTGGAGCGGAAGTATTCTGTATATAGTCGGATTGTTTCCGAATGGCTTCGCATCATGTTGTGGATGGTTGAGCGAGGAAAGGGGCAGTCCATCGTCGTCGCTGCTGTGAAGATGGAGCTGGTGGTTGCAATGGTGATGGGGTTGTTGCTGTTTCTGTGTATGTAGTATTCGTGTAGACAGCAGTGTGGATAGAATTCTCCCAATCGCAGATAAGAGCTACCTGCGCAAGCCACTTCTTACAGTGCATCATCGGATGTCTCGTTGATGCCCAAAAGAAACATTGGTGTCGTGGAAGGCATTCATATCGCCGGTAGCGTCGTCGTTTGCGAATCCATGATGCGGAGTGAACAGTTTCTCCTGAGCCGCTGCTGTCTGTGGATGTGGAAGATGATGTAGTGTGGGACGGTGTTTTGCATACCACCAAGGACACCTAGAATCCAGTGTCTTAGTGGCGGGACATGGTGCTTGCCAAACACGTTGTTTCAGTGGAGGTGCTACCACCGCCGCCTTGCAAAGGAAAGAAGGCTTGTTATGTGCGGACATAGGGGGGGATGGCGGTGCGGCGGATGTCAGAGGCATCGTAGGCATCGCCATATATGAAGCCGTTCGTATAAGTGTACGTGTAAAAGCTGAGGGTTGTTGGTGATAGTCGGGCACGGGACGTTGTACGGGGGCCGCAGTTGAGCCGGGAAGTAAATACAGGCACCGAGGTGACTGTCCAATCGGTTACCTTAGGAGTTTGCCAGCTTCTCTGGTTGCGGGGTTTTGGGGTCAGGGGTAAGTGTTGTAGATGAAGGTCAGTTAGGGCACCGTTCCCTCCAATGTCCTGGCTGACCGCATCCGAAACAGGTATTTGGTGGTGGTCTGGTGTCAGTAGTGTTCGTCATCCTAAGGTGTGTGGTGGCTAAGATAGTGCCGAGGGTAGTAACTAAGTTTGTCAGTGCGGAGATTTGTTCATTTATCTCATCTATTCGCTCATGCATGTTGCCGTGAGTGTTATTATTTCGCAGGTTCCCTCACCCTGGGGCTCCGTTGTTGTTCATTTGTGACCACGCCCCCTTCCTCTAGGCACTTGATTCTGATTGGAATGTTGTGGCGCTGTTTGGTGTGCGGATTGGTCTGTGGTGATGGATGCGGTAGGTGTCGTGTGATCGTCAGTTGATGTGGCTATGACTGCACCATCTATCTCATTGATAGGGTGCAGTTGGTGGCAGTCCAGTTTCTCCCGCTCCAAGAAATTTTCAATACAGACTGCCCTAGCCGTTAATTGGGCCAAGCTTCAATGGTCAGCAAGGAAGAGTTTTTCCTTAAGAGCAGGCTCACGGTTCAATGCATTGATGAACGTGTCAAGGTGAAGATGCGTTATGCATATTGTTGCTAGGGTATGCACGGGTGATTAGCCTCCGCATGCGACTAGCCAGCTCCAGTAGAGTCTCTCCCATGCATCGTCGGAGTGGTAGTGGTACATGGGTGAGTGATGAAAACGCTGATGCTGGTCGTCGTGCGGGTGGTGGTGGTGCGGGTGTTTCCCATCGATGCCGATGCCGAGGAGCGAGAGCATGCGTACTCCAATCCAGTGAGCTACGCCCCATTGTAGATCCATAAACCAGCATGGGCCTATGGTCGAGAGGCGGAATATTGTGGCGGTTATGCGGATGTTCTTTATACGGTGAAGACTGACATTCCCCGTATGATGGTGGTGCAGTCATTTGACGCTCGTGATGTGTGGCATGACTAATGTAACGATGAAATGGTGGCGCCAATTCCTCCCGATGGTGCCGTGGCACCCCCCCCCCCTGTAATAAGATGATACGTTTGATGGGGGCGGTGTGGGAGGTTGTCTAGTATAAGGATTATTACCCTGCCATACAATTTCTGTTGATGACACGGGTGAACGATAGTGATATGAAGGATAGTATGAGTGACCGTAATAAGGTCTTTGTCGATATCATCCACTGATGGAGTTGGCCTATCGTGGATGTCCGATATAGTATGAAATTATGTTCCCGACTGTGAGGCATCTCGGAAGGTCCCCTCACAGATAGGCGAAAACTGGTGATATTGCGGTGTTGTTGATTCCGCTCGGTTAGAATTTCTGGCATAGTCGGTGAGCATGCGAGCATGGTTTCCATCGTATGGTGCTACCTCTTGTTCGAGGGAGTGAACGCTGAATGAAGAAGGTATACTACTAAGCTCGCTATATGGTGTGGGCATGGGTTCGCTGCATGTTATTGATGTTTTTGTTCTTCGAGCCCAACATCGGGTGCCACTTGTTGCTCGTGGGGCAGAGTTGAGTCATTCCGGTGTCTTGTGTCAGCTCGCCGCGTCGCATGTACACGATGAGTGATGATGCTGGCTAGCTTCCAGTCTCGGGGTTAGAGATCCTATGCGACACTGCCCTACGGGTAACAAATACCAGCTCCTAAGGCCAGTGGAACTCAATCATTCCGGTAGGGCCATGCGACCATCGTCGCGAAGATTAAATAGAACAGTATCAGCCCAAGAGTTTGTGTCACTGGTATGCCTGTCCATAGCAATTTCGTGATCTATGGACTTACACGATTTGATTGGTGACCTAACTAAAATAAGTCTATACAATTAATTTACCTAAACAGTCCGTCAAGTATGCAAAATAAAAATGAGCATACGAAAATACAAGACATAGAGACAGCCTGATGAACCTTTAAACGTGGGGCTCCCGGAGGTACCAAACAGACTCGTAGATCCACAGAGGTATCCCCCGCAAAGGAGGCTCCTGCATACGAGATCACTAATTAACGTAATATAAGTTATCATACCTCTAAGCTGAAAGGAAAGACAATTATCGTTTATAGTGTCGAAAAGCTATGTGCCTCATGCAGGCATTACTTCTGATGCTCTTTTTGGGTGAGAAGTAGTTGCATCGCGCGGGCCGTCGTCACTGAATCCTTGCGAGAAGCAAGTGCCTTGCATGGGCATTCGTCACAGGAAAATGCTGCCACCGCTTAAAGCAGGAGAAGAGTATTGGCCAAAAAAAGGCCTACTCTCATATTCAACCAAAATGCTACAAAGAAAAGACCATACCTAGTGAAATTATGACTATAATGTTGCGTGCTGTTTTACGTGAAGATGGGACGAGGGACTGCCGAGGGATTCGCACGTCACCGTCTTATATATCTTTAAACATGCTGAATTAGTAGGTGACACTTTTATTTTTGCGGGCCTTCTTCTATGCCTAACTGAGCATTTAGATTTTAGGGACAAGAACTAGTTTAGGCCGCACATGGTGGGCGCCTTATCTAGCTATTAGATATGGCTGTTATTGAGAGTGGATATCTAAGACATTAACACTCAAGACAGCGTGCATACATGCTATTTTGCAATACCTTCGAGCTTGGTGAGAATCCGGAGAAATTGCTCCACAACCAAATAAAATGTCACAGGACAATGGTTGCTTTTCACAAACCAAGTTTAGGCAACTGATCTATGGTTATGGTTGGGTTAAGAGAGACGAATACCCACCATAAATCTCCTTCCTCTGAGGGCGTGGCAGATCCTAACATCTTGCCCAGACATTCTTAAAGAATTCGGTGGGGATGCGTACCTCGCCCATCACCCGGTCCTATGAAGCTAACCTTTTAACCTGATGTTAGGTTTAAATGCAAGTTGCCCAGTTATGCACTGCAGTGAGGGGGAGACTTCCTAGAAGATGAAAAAAGAAATTAATATTTAAAATATGTTTTCGCAGTGCTTCCTACATTGGCAAGGATAATTAACGACTAGGTATCATAAGATACATCGGAAGTGTATGTGACACCACACCATGGCCATCACCGCTCGGAAACCCCAATAGTTTCCCAGGGTCGGATCAGTCCATGGTGCGGATAGGAACATCCAAACAATTAAGAAGCCATAAGGCTTTGTGGAACATAAAGAGAGACAATAACTTATAAATATGAGCCCCAATAGGTATGTTGGCCAATTTCACACAACCTTGCCAGAGTGCGGGGCTAAATTATTGCAACTACCGGAAAAGAGGCATACACTGTGTATTCTCTTGATGAAGAAATTGTCTCTAATCATATTAAACCTCATATTGTATTATCATCATGCTATTGACCTAAATAGACAGGCTTTTAGTCAGTAGCATGCCGAGCTAAACAGAGTTATAGCATGGACAGCGACCTCAGTGAAAAATTGTTTGTGGAGGCGAAAAGTGATGCATATATAAATGTTCCTGTATAGTGTTTCCTAAGTGCACTGCTGTCCTACGTTTTCTACAAATAAACACAACATATGAACGAATGGCTGCTCGGCATATATAATAATAATGAGTACAAGTAATACAATGTGAAATGATTAGAATAATATATTGGACCTATTACGGTGCGGTTAGTAAAACACCTTACAGTAACATAAGAATAACTATAAAGGGATAAAGAAATTATAACTAGCGGTCCTAAGACAGTTATGGTTCCTTTTAGGCATCGGGACCTTTTACCCAGATAGAGTATAATCATCACAGTTGTAATTAATGGAATAATTAAAGATGTTAAGTATAGTTACTTGAATAGTCAGTAGCCATTCTTAAAGACGGACTATCGTGTTGCTGAAATTGATACGTCACTGTTAGCGTGACGTGAATTGAAGCATTCTCTGGTAACTGGAAAGTTCCCGCATGTTGGTTTCCGCAAACAGGATTCCCGCATGCAGTCCAGAATGGGAGCGGAGTGAACTCAGCAGTAAGTTCTACACAAATATTACAGCTAGGAAGAAAGTTCCCGTACACCGATGGTACAGATGAAAGTTAAGAACAACCCGTTTATCAGCGGGGGGGGGGGGGGGTGGGGGTGGGGGGGGGGGTTGTCCAATACGGATGAAGATGCATAACTAAGTTTAACGGTGTGGGGTACGTTAGTTAGCTCTTAAGAAGTACTGGGCAAAGTTTACTTGCTGTGGTCAAAAAGTTTTAAATAACCCTGCACGACATCAGTGCGGGGGCAGTTGAATAACCACCTTTTTGCATGGCTGGCAGATCCGGTGAGTCATCCACCAAAGAACATCGCTGCCTCTACATCCATAGAATCACATATTCAGGCCGGAAAAGGCCTCACCGCAAGATTGTGTTCCGAGTTAGTTCTTAATTCAGTCGAGAACAATATTATCAAAAGTTTCCAAAAGAGTTACACAATTCCTTTTATGGGTGGCTGCCGCTAAACTATGGGACAGATGCTGACCAAGACCGAAGTGATTTATTTAATACTGTCTTGGCTGATCGTAGCTGCTTTTGCAGATCCTACCTGTTTGGCCCCTGACAGAGGATGCTCTCGAACTCTGTATTCCATCTCCTTTTATACTGCTCGTGACGTCATAGGCACAGGCCTCAACCAATCATCGGCCGAGCAATAGCCAATCAGCGCGCAGCTAAAATTGACGCAGATGAATGTTCTAGACCATTCTAGAACTTCGGCGTACACGTGGTTATGACGTCACGGCAATATTTTGAAGATAATCAAAGGGGTTTTCCGTGGATAACTCAGCCATTTCTTAAGGGATTTTGAAATGGTTTACACATCTGGAAAGCCCGTCGACTTCTGCACTTGACTGATACCAGATCCGGCGGGAACAACCAATTATAAAGGATTACATTGTACCTTCTATGTACACTAAACGTGCCATCCTATCTTGGATGTGATATACGCACTCTGCCTATGCAGTGGTAAGCGTGCGCATGCGCGCTACGCATTTTAACGAACTTAGTCGTTTTTATGACGAAATCTCTTTCGTAGGCTCATATAAGCTTATAGCTCTACCCAGGGGGGGGGGGGAGGGGGGGGGCGGCATGTTCAGGGAACGAATGCTGGGCGGGCGGCGCATACGCAGATAGGCTGATACGGCCAGCACCTGACCGGTCGATCCGAACTACACTTACGCTATACATCGACCCTTGTACAATGACCCGGCTAAAAGCACTGAGGTTCAGAAGTTTAATAATGCTGAACCCGGTAGACTAATTGAGACGTCCTCCACAATTGACCCTACTCTATAGCTTGATCATTTGGAATATCTCCCATGATTGCCTGTGGTCCCAGAATCAGAAAAAGTCGTGTGCCAGCATAATAGTCTGTCAATCATCCTTAGGCCTATTGTTTAACGCTCGTCACGTGTCAGTATGCTAATTACCCTTAAGCGCACCCCATTGGATACATTGAGACCCGTGATTTAACGAGGGGACGGGACTTCGTCATCGAACGAGTTCCAAGGAAAAGACGTGTCCGGACACGTAACCTGGCCATCCCTCATTATGTAATACATTAACCCTTGAGCATTTGGTATGGCTCCAAGTGATCATCCTTAATTACACCCATTAACCCTCGTCAATCATCATTACGCTAATTACCCTTAAGCTTGCAGCGCTGGATGCCTGGCGGTACGTGACTTAACGAAGGGGGCGGGGCTTCGTGATCGGACGAGTTCCCAGGAAAAGAGGAGGTCAGACATGGAGCCTGTCAGTCATCCTTAATTATCCTCATTAACCCTTGTCAATCATTACGCTAATCGTTGTTACGCTCACCTCATTTGATGCCAGGAGTCACGTGAATTAATGAGCGTGAGGGGCTTATGAGCACACTCTACATCTAACATTCAATCAGAATGGCGGAGAGCTGCCAGGGTTTTTCCACACCTCTTTCAATAGGTGGTGAGATCAAAGGAAAAAAGGTGATAATGATGCAAATCAGTTGGTTGCTCTGACACAGCAACTACTTTTAAGGTGTAAAAAAACCCAGACAGCTTACGCCTACTCTATTCACATGTTCATTGTCTCCAATAAGCTCGGAGACTCTCACACCTTTGACTGGATTATCATGAATTGTTAAATACTTCGTCTGTGCGTCCTATGCCATCACTATCTTCATGCATATTTCCTCGCACCCCTCCCTCTCTCCTTATCTTCCACCATTTTTCACGTGATTGCATGCGCATGTTTTTTATGAGAAACTTCAATTTCAGCGACTCCTAAAGACATTTAACGTCAACATGACACTTTTCACTATAGACATTTCCCATTTTAGCTATGCCCGGGCCACCTCTAGCTAAGCCCCACCCACACTTCGCTGTGTTGGGATTGATCGATCCCCGAATGCCCTGACAATCAATTTCCTGAAAACTATACAGGTAACTTGTTGCATATATTGTAACTACTTTGACTGGGTGATGTTGCTGGCTACGGCAGCAACAGCGCCTAGTTAAATTAGGTTCAAAATATTCAACAGGATATTTATTAAATAGTAAAAACATACAATTCGTGCAACAACGCATAGTTCGTCTTCAAATATGCGTTAGTTACGTGCTTATCTACGCCATTCATGACGCCACAATGACGGCATTGATTGTGATGTCATTCTACACATAACGTTGTTAATTATAACGTCATATTATAGATGGATGCAGTGGAAAGGCCCAGTTGTCCCGCAGCTAGCTTCATCACGATCAATTCTCTGATGACTTCCACGATGATAGGTAATCCTGTGTCCACGGGTCACTGTTGGAGCAGTCCTTCTAGTTTTCAAAGAAGTAAGAAACGCTGCCAGATGGTTTGCTTTGAATTAATAGTTGTTTGCAAACAAGCAGATGGGTCGCCTCTAGTGATTAACTTACAAGAATCAACGATCTAGTATCATCATGCCAATTCAAAGGAGAAGTCCAGTTTATCTATCAATCATATGAAGACATGTGCAACAACGTGGCATGTAGGATGACGCTATGATTAATTACGTTACAATTATTTAGCCGCTATTAAACGCGTAATAGCCCGACAGGTTGTACGAATCATATGGTTTTTACTATTTAATAAACATGTTGTTGAATAGTTAGGCAAGGGCAGCAACATGACCGCAGCATACCTGTATAGTTTTGTTGGAATTGAGATTCAGGGAGTGCATGGCTCTCTCGATTCCATTATAGGCACAGCGTCGGTGGAGGTTAGCTATAGATGGGAGGGGCATAGATACAATTGGATTCCTCCATTATTCCCACTCACAAAAAGGACAGAAAACATCAATATAATGTCATCTCTTTATTAAATATATCTTGCTTCTTAAATTTAATTGTTTTAAAGATTCCAAATACAATATAATATATCGCACACATTATCTCTGTTAGTTTCCAGCAAATTCACAGCCTACAGAATAAATACTATTCTCGGCAATCTCTGGTATTAGGGCATACTACTTCAATTAGTCATATATGTTCTGGATTTCTTGCCACACAATATAGCACTACAATATGCCAACTGTGTTAGACATTATCCAAAAAGCTGAATTCGTAGCCATGATGCCATCCAGCATGTGGTGGACAGTTGAGGAAGCAATGCATGTGTGGAGAAAAGCCTGGATGGGTGAACAAACAAAAGAAACATTGTTTGCACTTGTGACTCGCAGTGTTTTACAGTATCGTATATACCCGCTACTGCGAATAGTTTCATCCTTTATTGGCCAGTTTCCTGTGCAATCTGAGTTACTCCACTAACCAAGACAAAGATATTGATGCTGTCTCTACTGGATCCGATCCGTGAAGTATTAGTGAAGGTGGTATTATGAGATCCACACTGGAGGGCAATGTCTAGCGGCAACTCAGCTAAATCAGAACTTAGAGAATCCCATCACCGGCCATACCATCAGCGAGTTTATATGACTAAGTTATTAAATTGAAATACAATATTATATAAGAGATACATAATATGCATTGATTATCACAAAATTTAAATCGCAAACAATTTCCAAACAAAATAATGTATGTCAGGTAGTCACAGTCTCCTTCAAATTAATCGATGGGACCGGAATATAGACAGACTGACAGGGAACAGAGACATTGTAAGGAATGTAATAATCAAAATGTTAAACATTTGTTTTTTATAAATGTAAATTATGTAACCTGTATTTTGCTTACCGTTTTATATCCAAGCAATAAGAGACAATATGCCTGTAATCTGAAGAATGTGTCATGCAAACGGCAAAAGTATCACACGGTGAATGTTATGCAGGAAAGGATGATGATGATGATGATGATGATGATGATGATGATGATTATAATGATGATGATGGTGAGGATGATGATGATGATGATGATGATGATGATGATGATGATGATGACGACGACGACGAGGACGGTGGCGGCTGTTCTGGCGACGGCGACTATGACCGCAGCGATGGGAGTGGTGGTGGTGGTGACGAAGGCAGCGATGCAGATGATGGCAATCATGATATGGTGTGTTGGTGGTGGTCATGGTGGTTGCGATTGTGGCTGACAGTGGCTATAGCGACAGCCGTCGGTGTGGCAGCTGCCACGCTTGCGGCAGCGGTGGTGCTGGCGGCGGCGGTGGTGGTAGTGTTGTTGTTGTTGTTGTTGTTGTTGTTGTTGTTGGTGGTGGTGGTGGTGGTGGTGGTGGTGGTGGTGATGGTGTTGGTGCTGCTGCTGCTGCTGGTGCTGGTGGTGGTGCTGTTGCTGCTGTTGGCGGCGGCGGCGGGGGCGGCGGCGGCCGTGGTGGTCGTGGGGGCACCGGCGGTGGTAATGGTGGCGGTGGTAGTGGCAGCGGTGGTGGTGATGCTGGTGCAGAGATGGCGAGAATAAGTATAATGACGACGACAATGATGATGATGAGGAAACTCACAGTGACGATGATGGCAATGGTGAGAGCGATGACGAAGATGATAGCATCTACAATAACATATGCATCGCATATTTTAATAAGCAACATATATAAAATGACTCTGCAAATTGGCAGGTGTGTAGACTGAAACATCCCTGAATGCATACTATTCTACCACAATGATTAATTGTACAGATTTAGAATTTAGGCTTTTGGCAAAACTAGTGTACTTGAACAATTTAAATACATTGTTCTGATTGGCCTTTACTGCTATTGCCATCTAACCTATCATGCTCATCAATGATGTATGTCTAAAAGAGACAATTAGATACACATTATCATATCTTTTAAAGTCGTACAGTGTGTATGATATCGTTTTCGAAGCTGTCATGAAAACAAAGCTTACTGGGTCAGTACCAGCCCAATAGAGCGGTACAGGGATACATTTCTAGCTGCGCTCCGCCCATTTCTAGCTACAATCCGCCAATTTCAAGCTAAGCTCCACCAATGTTTTGCACGTGGTTTGGATATATCAAACCATGAATTCACAGAATCCCAATATCAAGGTAACTATGCAAGCAACCTGTTGACTATTTTGAAACTAATTGGACTGGGAGATGTTTCTGCTACTTGCAGTCAAAATAGTTTCGTGGTATTCAGGATACTATTGATTAAATAGTACATATATACAATTCTGTCACTTGGTGGACGATTCATTGTTACAGATTGACCAAGATACACCATTCATTGCGCATATGGTGTGCCATGTTAGCTACATGTGACGTAATTGATTATGATGTCATATATTTGAGTGACAGATTGGATCTAGTCGTTTCCCACGTACTGGCCTGGTAGTTTGTGTAATCAGTATGTCTTGTAACACTATGAAAATACATAACATATATGGCCTACTGCTATGAAATTTGCTCTGCTTCAGTAAATCATCACATTTTCATATTTTCTATTTTAATTCAATTGAAAAACACTGAATATCAACAGGTATTAAGAAAATATATATGGGAAAGGGGTACAGAGCTAGTCATTCTTAACAGTTCCTTGCAATCAATGTTTTGACGAGAATGTCAGTTTCCCTGAAACCAATCTGGAATTTGGAAAGTGTGCTTCACTCTGATGATATAGTATACCACTATTATCAGATGAAGTATCTATCATTCAGCAGATATGTGTACAGTAATTTTGTATTGATGAATATGTGAGAAACTGTGCTAATTTAAAATATAGCCAATGAACTTTGAAACATTTCTACTTGTTGACAGTAGTGAGTTATACCAGCCCACCCGGGAACCAAACACATCTCTTTCTTGTTATACACCGTCGCAACAACAGATGCCACAACCCAACCCATATGGGTAAGTTAATATGGTTCTATAACACAGGCTTCGCTCGCCAAAGATTGCTTTGTGTTCTGGAATGATGGTTTGGGTGGAAACATGGCGACACGGATGTGAGCTATGTGATAATGGATGCACTCATTACATCACTCATGAATGCTTAGCGGTGGAGCAATCGATTCCACGAGTGCCGAAGCGGTTTGATAGACAGAAACAATTGTTCGATGTGTAGTACGTTTTCCGTCAACGGTTTCATAATCAAAGTCTGTCTTGTCCCGGCAAACTCTTGTGTTAGGGCAGACTACTTGAATTAGTCATATATATTCAGGATGTTAGACATTGGATGAAAAACACGAAGTTTGTAGCTGTGATGACATCATTTGGTGTGCGCGTGAGAACGCAATACACATCTGTGGAGAAATCTGAAAAGTCCTGGATGGATGAACAAACATAACACACATTGCTTGCACTCGTGGCATGCAGTGCTTTACAGTATCGTGTATATCCACTACGCAAATAGGTTCATGCTTTATTGACCAGTTTCCTACCCACGTCAAACATATTTAAGGTGCCTCTACTGGATCTCATCCGTGGAGTTTTAGAGAAGGTCCCTATTATGGAATGTACACTGTATGGCAATGTCTGGCGGCAACTCGGCTAAATCAAACGTGAAAGAATCCCCATACGGACCATACCATCAGCGAGTTAATATGACCCAGTAATTAAATTGAAATGCAATATTATATAAGAGATACCTAATATACATTGACAATTACAAGATTGAAATCGCAAACAATTTTCAAACAAAATAATGTATGTTAGGGAGTTGCAGTCGCCTTCAAGTTAATAGATGAGATTGGAATATGGACAGACTGACAAGAACATAGACATTGTAAGGAATGCAATAATCAAAATAGTAAACATTAGTTTTTTATAAATGTAAATTATGTAACCTGTATTTTGCTTACTGTATATCCAAGGAATACGAGGCAATATGCCTGTCATCTGAAGATTGTGTCATGGAAACACCAACAGTATCACACGGTGAATGTTATTCAGGAAAAGATGATGATGATGATGATGACGATGACGACGATAACGGCTGTTGTGGTGGCGGCGACTATGACCGCAGCGAAGGCAGTGGTGGTGGTGGTGACGGAAGCAGCGATGCCGACGTTGGCAATGGTGATATGGTGTGTTGGTGGTGGTCGTCGTCATTGCGAGTGTGGCTGGCAGTGGCTATAGCGACAGTGGTCGGGGTGGCAGCTGGTGTCAGTGGTGATGGTGGCTGCGGCCGGAGCCGAGGTGGTAGCCGTGGTGCTGGCGATGGCAGTGGTGGTGGTGGTGGTGGTGGTGGTGGTGGTGGTGGTGCTGGTGGTGGTGGTGCTGGTCGTGCTGCTGCTGTAGCTACTGCTGCTGCGGGTGCTAGTGGTGGCGCTGTTGCTGCTGGTGGTGGCCGCGGCGGCCGTGGTGATGGTGGTGACGGCAGCTGTGGTAGCGGTGGTGGTAGTGGAAGGGATGGTTTTGATGCTGGTACAGAGATGGTGAGCGCTGACGAAGATGATAGCATCTACAACAACATATGCATCACATATTTTAATAAGCAACATATATAAAATGATTCTGCAAATTGTCGCGATAAGAATATAAATAGTTGGCAGGTGTGTTGAATGAAGACATCCCTGAATGCATAATGTTCTACCACAATGATTAATTGTACAGATTTTGGCAACACTTGGTGCAGATATAGTGTACGTACTTGAACAATTTAATAACATCGTTCTGATTGGCCTTTGCTATTGCTAACTAAACTATCATGATGATCAATGATGTATATCTAAAAGAGACACTTAGATACTCATTATCACATCTTTTAAAGTCTTACAGTGTGTACGATATCGTTTTCGACAGTGTCATGAAAACAAAGCTTACTGGGTCAGTACCAGTCCCATAGAGGGATCCACCGATCCATTTATAGCTACGCTTCGCCAATTTCTAGCTACGCTCCGCCCATTTCAAGTTAAGCTCCACCAATGTTTTGCCCCTGTTTGGATATATCAAACCATGAATTCGCAGAATCTCAATATCAAGGTAACTATGCAGGCAACCTGTTGACTAGTTTTAAACTAATTTGACTGGGTGCTGTTTCTGTTACGTGCAGTTAAACTAGTTTCAAGGTATTCAACATACTATTGATTAACTAGTAAAAATAAACATTTCTGTCAGTTGGCTGACTATTCAATGCTCGAGATTGACCGAGATACACCATGGTTACATGTGACTTAATTGATTATGACGTCTTATGTTTGAGCGACAGACTGGATCTAATCATTTCCCACTTACCGGCCCAGTACTTTGAGTAATCGGTATGTCTTCTAACACCACGGAAATACATCGAATATATGGCCTGCTGCTATGACATTTGACTTTCTCCGCTTCAGTAAATCATCACATTTTCATATTTTATGTTTCGATTGGATTGGATAAAAACTGGATTTTAAAAGGTAGTAAGGTAGTGAGAAAATATATACAGAAAAGTAGTACAGAGCTATTTATTCCTAACATTTCCCCAAAGTCGATGTTTTTAAGATAATGCGAAGCCAGTATGCCAAATTCTCTGAATTTAATCTGGAATTTGGAAAGCGGATGCCATTCTGATGGCACATTTATCAGATGAATTTTCAATCATTCAGCGGATATGTGTTCAGTAATTTTGCATTGGTGAATATTTGAGTAACTGTGCTAATTTAATATATAACCTATGATCACGTCACTCATTGTTGAGGAAACATTGACAGGTAATCGAAAGTGCCGAGCATCATAGCCTACAACCGATGAAAGCGCCGAACATCATAGCCTACAACCGATGAAATCGCCGATCATCATAGCCCACAACCGCTCACACCACAACAACGCTGCTAGACAAAGTCTTCCTTTGCCGGTAAGGCTTCACGATATCGGTTTCTGTATCAGAAATTCTGTGGTTGTTGGTTTTGACTGTATTTAATGTAACTGGCCAGCCAGTTAGTGATTTATGTGCACAAATGGGCACACAGCACCTCGGCTGTACTTACATCACAGAGACATTTTACAGCCATTATATTTACTTATTGCGATATTGTAACCAGCCATGTTCAACAAAGCCCGATATATCTGCTAGTAAATGGCTCAGATTCATAATTTTGACATCTATATTTATATTTTCTGGGCCAGGGAACACATGGGTGACATTTATAGTAAACTTCAATTGATGGAAATACTATTTTGGCAGATGATTTCCGATGCAATATGTGAAATCTATATGGGAATCCGTTTAATATGTCTCAAAGACTAATATGATCTCATCATATCTTTCTGTCAGACTCATTAAGCTATCACTAAAGCATTTGATTTGGTAAATGACAGTCACAATAGTTGCTGCTTTTCTGATCTTTGGATGATAACCATGTTGTCCACAACTGACATTTTCCGGCATCAGTGCTTGTCAGTGCAAGGGTTTCTGCTGTGCCTTGTAACTTAGAACCCTCTGTGACCTCGGTCACGGATAGGCTAGTCAGGGGCTTGATTATCTTTGACTTATCAGTCGATTGTAGTGCAGAGCCATCGGTGTCAAAGTGGATTCGCTGTTGGCAATTACATATTTCATATGTCTGTCCCGACTTCAGTTTGCAGCTGTGTCAGAGTACCTATATATGTGGCGTTTACCTTTATTGAGCTCAACAGTCTTTTCACGAATATTTACCGTGACTTTTTGTGTTTCCCGATGTAGGTATCCTGTTCTCTCGTTCACTAGTGCCCATGAATGCGCTCTTCAACATATTAAAAAAATGTAATCTCTCCTTTTTTTCGTCTACATTGAGGATTTCTGCTAAACACTCTTGTAGTGCATAAGAAAGGGAGATAATGTTGTAGATCGTATTAGCTTCAGCAACAAAAGTATTACCATGAGCCAGTATGCCATCCTTTATATGGTTGATTTTCTATGTCCCAGTTTAACGACATTTGCTCCAAAGCCATTATGTTACGTGGCCTCGTCTTCTTGTAAATCAAATTGACCATTGAAGTCTCGAGACAGCCTTGCCAGTTCTGGGAAGCCAGAAATAATCGCTGTCTAGCATTTGCATAGTTATCTATTCCAATTAGTGAATTGTCACCATTTTATTCACATGCTCACATGCATGACCCGTACGAATTGAAGCGAATGGAATGCCATTCCTTTTACTAACATGTCTTCGAATTCTCGCCACGTTCCTGGATGAGTTCGCTTGAGTGCATACATATATGCCATGAACCTCCAAAACCTCTTGTATCTCAGTTGGTCAAAGGCAAAGAATAACTTGTTCAGTGCTTCTCCAGCTTGAGGATGAAACTCTAGAGCAGCATTTCTAGATGCAGAAACCGGGCACAGAATTGTCTCTACACTTTGCAGATAGTTCATTATTGACTTGAACATTGCGTGTTGGCACTTCTGCGTCTCCCACGTTTGAACCAGTTCTAGCATATCTTTATTAGCCAACACTTGAAGACGATTTTTGTGAGCCGTCATCACTGACTCGACCATGATGCCGTGGCTTGATTTACTGTGAGCTTCTATGTCATCTGTACCTGCCAGGCATGCATATTTTAGGCTTTGATATTCCTTGAAGAAATCGACACAAGCCAATTCATACATCGCTATGTACGACTTGATATTGACATGAAGATAACGTGAGAAGTGCTTTGTCTTCAGGATTTGCGTTTTTCTGGTAGAACTAAAGACATCGGCTTCAATGCACTATCTATTCCGGAATGTTCAATATGTGCACGGACAGCTCTCAAGCCAGCCATGGCAAAATGCAGTTCGTCAAGTCTAGGGTTAACTTCGCCTTTTAAATCAGTGCTAGCATCTGCCAACCTGCACTGGTTTCTCGTTCAGGGACATGTCAAATGCAATGTCGGTTAGATGTTCCTTTACCCAACGGCCAACTACTTTAATTCCTCTCTTTGTTTAATGAAAGTCATTAGCGTTGACCATTCCTCGGCCAGCTCTGGGGGAAGAGGTAATGCGCCACATTGGTTATATATCTACTTATTTACAGAAGTGAGTTATACTCAGCCCACCTAGGAACCAAACACATATCTTTCTAGTCAGTCATCCGTGAAACAACAGATGGCGCAAGGCAATGCATACGCGTAATCTGATAGGATTCTTTAACACAGCCTTCACTCATCAACACATTGCTTGTCATTCTTGCGTGAGGATCTGCCGTTGACACATGGCAACATGGCTGCGTGTTGTGCGATACACTCGTTATATCACTCATGGATATTTAGTGGTGGTGCAATAGATTTTACGAGTGTAGAACCTTTTTGATAGACAGCAACAAGTGTTCCACGTGTGGTACATTTTCCGTCGACAGTTCTATCAGTGAAGCATGTCTTGTCCACAGCAACGATAAACAAATACCCTTTTCCTGAAAAATGCTGGACTATTCAGATTATTAAATTGTCTCATGTTTTCGACAACTGTATTTCCTATTGATATTTCTAGAAGCTCGGTACTGTGCTACGATATACAACAGTCCTGTGCATGAATACAATTCACATTTGTCTTATTCCGTGTGCCATGATGCGCAGGAAATTCCAGTTCTAGAATTTCTCCTTCTTTGGTGCAACCTGAATTTTTCCGAATCACCCTTGTGTTTATATCTCACGTGCCAATCAGAAAAAGTCAAAACATGAGCCTCGCTCTGACAAGATGTAAGTTGTTAAGTTCACGTTCTTTTAATAAAGCACTCTCTTGTTTTGGCATTCCAAACTATCTACGGGGCCCACCATTAGCCATCCTATCGGCACGTACAGTTCATTTGGGGCATTATGCATATTGCTAAAAGCACTGAAAGAACCAGGTTGACCATCATAGTATTTTGTGATGCGTGTTCGAATAGGAGGTGCTGCCACGTAGATAACGTTATACCGTCCAGGCCGTCATCTTCACATGGGATGGTAGAATGATACATATCTTCCACACATGCTTCTATAGAGTACAGACACAAATTCGGCTCTCTTTTTGAAGGACAGGTCTTATGGTAGTTAAGTCAGAACGGATTGTGTCTTTCAGCCAGTTAATATATGTTAGTTCAGTGTCAGCCAAAGAAAAATAAGCTTCATTGTTGGTATGTGCATCAACGAAGTAAATAATTTCAATGAAGCTTGCCATTTGTCTGCAGAAACCGTTCCATGTAATTATCTAGTTTCAGCATCTCGTATCTCGTAGAATATGGAAGACATGTTTCCTCCAGTACGGGGTGTGATAACAGTGAACCAGTTTCATACTGTTCACCATATGCTGAATCAGTGATAATATGTGTAGAAATAAACGAACTCGGGTGCTGCAGTAATCCGGCAGTTATCAGCTGAATATTCCCCGTATGTATCGACCGGAAATGATTTAAATGACGCAAAATCACTTGCAAATGTAATAATCATAGATAGCTTGTCAAGCCGATAATTTTAAATGGCAACATGCAATAATTCACTGTGAAAATTATTTTTTTCTTCAAATTTTCACAACCGTGTCAACTGCGCCATATATTATCTTCACAAGACGAAAAGATGTGAAAGAAAAACTTGTCTGTTTCAGGAATATATAGGAAGACACGTAAACCAGTAAATAAATTATCATTGTATGTTGATGCTAATGCGTTTAGGAGTACGTGTTCTCGATGGTGGCCATTTTGGCAATGCATCATATGTTTGAAAACGGCAATATCTATATATCAGACGGAGACGAGGAGACGGAGACGAGGAAGAGGCGACGATGCTGCCAGGTAGATCACTTAGAGGACATTGTTTGAAGACTTTGTAGTAAAACAACAGTTTTGGGTGCCAAAACATAGTGCAGCATGCCAACATTATTACAAACGGTGCATCTGATATAATCTGCCAAAATAGTGATTCTTTTACTTGAAGTTCATGATAAATGTTATGGGCATCAATATTACTAATCCGGGCCATTTGGTGGCAGATATATCTGGTTTCTGAGGATATGGCTAGCGGTCATTTTGAAATCCAAGATGGCCGTCATGAAGGCATTTGTAAGAATGCAAACATTAGGTTTGTTTTAATTGCCGCACTAAATGCTTTCCAATAATATTTAGTTTTAGAAATCATACCCCACCCCAACCCCTACGCTACTAGGAGAAAATAATGTCAGCCATGCACATTTGGGCACTTCATTACATGGTTAACCAACAAAGGCATGGTGTAGCGTGGACCACCCTGTCGGGTACATACTGGCCCGGTTTAACTGGGTATGGAATGGGCCAGTAGCGGATGCTCCACGGCCACCTGTCCACTGGCCACATAAGGCCCAAGCATATATAAGCCATTCAAAAGGAGAACAGGATGCTAGAGTGAGATCGACCTACGTGCATGCGCGGCCATGAGAGAGAGGTAAACAAACATTGACGTATTAGCTTATGGAGACTGGCCTTGCACGGATCGACTGTATGGGTACAGGCCGTCCCAGCTAAGCTGGGTACGGAACGGCCGTTCCGGACTCACTCCAGGCACGCCCCCTGAGTAGGATAGTACACATATGTAAGCCCTATGAGAGGGTTTTCGCTATAAACGGCTAAGTCCATTAGAATGCGCGGTGCGCATGCGCGCGCGTCAGAGCTATCCCTGCCAACATGCGTCGGAATTGGGAAGGAGTGCATGCCTATGGTGTACCGAGTTGGTACTTGTGATTTTCTTAAATTATACTATTATCGTTGTTCTTGGAACCAGAAATGGCAGAGTTATCAGCGAAACTCCCGTTAAATTGTTTACAAAATATTGCTTTTTGACGTCGCAATCGCGTGTATGCATTAACTGAATAAGGAACGTGCTGTGCACGTGATAGCCCCGCCACCTCTTCAAGCTGCACGCTGATTGGATACTGCGCGGCCGCTGATTGGCTGAGGTACTACCTCTGACGTTAGAAGTAGTATAAAAGTGGTGAAAAATCGAAGATCGAGAGCATCATCGGCGTGGAAGCCGATACGTCAAGAGGACTGCTGGACATGGGCACACTAGACGTGTGTAAGTGCTGACCTACAGTGATTCCATCATCACTGCGGTGCCATTCGGATTTCAGTTCACCCACGCTGGTAAACAGTTCTCGACTTCCGGCCATCTGGGGGCAAAATAAATAAAGTAATAACTCCCGCATCTGGACTTTCCTAGTGGAGTTTAACCACGGACGGGCTGTGCTGGCCCAAATGTAGTTCTACGGAATGTATAGCTGATGGTGATTCTTGGTAGAGGATTCGCCGGACCTGCCTCCCATGCTGACAAGTGGATTCAAACTTCCACGCTGCATGTCGCGTGTGATCATTAACTTTTAGACCACAGTCTGGTGGGACTTTGCTCGGTGTGCCGTGTGCCACTTATTGCACATGCATAAGTAAATATAACATTAGCCCTATCTGTTAATGGGCAACTTCCAACCTTCATACTACCGTCGCCGGATGGAAACTTTTCAATGAACTGTTTAAATACTGTATTAGTTAAAAGACTATCTAATGGACATCACCTGAACCGTTCTGTTGTGCTGTACCGGGAATGTACCATATCCAACCTGTTTGCGGAAACCTGCCTGCAGAAATCTTTCCAGCATCAGAGATCATGCCATCTCATGCTATCTACATATTAGCACCTCGATTTCAGTAACTCGTGAACTTTTATTGTACCGATGACGAATACGTACTCAAGTAGCTATATTATTGAACATGTGCTTATTTCCGTATATGGTACTAATGACTAATAGGTTCCTTACCGGTCCTAAGACTTTCTTATATTTTCTGTTCTTACTGTGAATATTATCCTTGTTTACTGTGGGTACTCCCAACTAACAGCACTGTAAGGTCCAATGAACTCTGATACTGTATTCTCATCGTATTCATTACTTGTGTATTAGTTAGTTGTGCATATGGCGAGTAGCCATCTAGTTAATATGTTTTGTTTATTTGTAAAAAACTCTAGACCACTGTAAGCTGGTAAATACCATAGAGCAACATATATATCTGCATCACCATATTCCCACCAGCATCAATTTTACACTGAGGTAGCTGATCATGCTCTAATTTCTTGAGTCTGATATTTTACCGATCTCGATAGGATAGGTTTGAAGTGGTTAGGGACAATTTCTCTGTAAGAGACGCATAGTATACACCTCTTTTCCAGTTGCAGTGAATATGCAACACCACGCACTGGCTAGGTTGTCTAAAATTGGCCAATTACCCTAGGGCCTCTTATATAAATATTGAGTTATTATCTCTTTCCACGATTCACCAGCTGCAAGGCTTTATACTTGTCTGGATTCCCTATCAACACGCTGGCCGGATCCGACCCTGGAAAACTATCGGAGGTTTCCGACCAGTGATGGTTAAAGTGCCAATTCACATACATCTACCCCCCCCCCCCCCTCCACCCCACCCCCAGTAACTTCGGATACTTGTTAGTTAGATACCTCCGCCAATGTAGGAAGCAATGTGCGAAAAGAAACAATATTATATGTGAATTAATTAGCTGTATACCGGCCTGCAGTGCAATTCTAGCCATTCTGGAACTTAACCCTAATGACAGGTCAAAGGCTAACTCCATAGAACGTGGTGACGGACGAGATGCGGATCGCCATCCAATTCATTGCAGTGTCTGGGTGAAATCTTGGAATTCGCCACACCCTCACGTGAAGGACACTAGCAATGGATATCCGTCTCTCTATCCCAACTATAAATGGCATGGCACTTTCTAAACTTGCTTGTGTAAACTGTAACCCTTGTCCTGGTGAAGTTATATGTGGTTGCGGGACAAGGTAACTGGATTATTATCTGATTCGGGAGCCTTGCTTCATAGCATGTACGCGCACTATCCATCGGAGGTAGATGCTATGCAGGGTGACTTACGGGAAGCTGAGCCTCCACGCCCATTGGATAAAGGTTAGGTAGGAATCCCTGCCACTTGCAGCAAAAGCTGTTATTCGTTTCTAATAACTAACTGGTAGGTTAGAATGTAGCAGAAGGCCCACATAAATAAAGTGGCAATTACCAATGCAGTAACTTTGGACCTAAATAAGACGGTGACCTGGGAATTCGTCGGACATCGTTCGTCCCGTCTTCACGTAAACAGCGTGCATCAAATTAATTATGGCTTCACTAGGATTTTCAGCACATAGCATTTACTGTTTGAACAAAAGAGTGGCCCTTTTTGACAGGTCTTTTCCTCCGCATCGGCGTTGAAGGCATTTTCCTGTGATGGAATGCGAGGCACTTTCCTCTCGCAACAACAATATTTTCTTTGTGTCTGTTAGGGGCATATTAGTTTATAGTAAATTACCGAGTGCCTTCGTTGCGGCGCTCTCTTGTGGGGATACCCCTGTAGATTCAAGGATATGTGTAGTACCTTTGGCGAGACCACGTGGAAAGTACACCGGATGGCTCTATGTTTTGTATTATTGTGCTCATTACTGTCAAACGAGTGATATTGTTTGTATATTATATACATATTTAACTGTTTATTTATTAACATCCTGTCCGTTTCTCTAAGTTAGAATGGACTGACATAACAGTGACACCAACAGCCATGATGAGGCAGCGTGGTTCAATCGTGGCGGTAATGGCCGCACAGTCCTACTGGAGCATCAGTGGTGCACTGGCTCTAGAGGCCTGTCTTTGTACTTTCTGGAGAGACGCGATATGGGATCCGCAACCCCGAGAACTGGAGCTAACCAGCCCTCCCACACACCATGCGCTTGCAGTGCAACGGAGTTGAGCGTCATGGCAGACCATTGCAGACCCCCACGACGTACAAGTTGTACCCGATGTAGGGCCCGAACGTGAAGCGAACCCACGCCAACACTCAGCACCCACGAATTTCATTCTCCTTCATCTGACAGTCGGCTCTCCCTCGATATGGAAGTAGCATCATATGACGGACGAACTGCTCATGTGCTCACCGACAATGTCACTAATTTCCCCAGTGCGGAACAAGCAGGATCGCCTCTACATGGGTTTTAACCAATCAGCGAGGGCAACTTCCGTGATGCCTCACAGGTGGGAACTCAATATATAACCTTATCGGATATCCACGATATGCAACCACCATCTACACCAGATCGCGGCCGATCATGACACAGACACCCAAGGTGGCAACACTATCCTTCACGACAATTTTGTTCGCCAACGTCATCAATGAGTAACCAGTGGCCAGACAGACACTCATGTACCATATCCCGTTGTGGCAACACCTTTTCAGCAATACATCAAGAGACCTAGACATCATATGCATTACCCTCGTTAGTCAACTGCCGCCACCATATGAGGAACATCCGTCACATCAAACCAGCAGAACAGCCGCGTCGTCTACAAAATATGCCTCCACACATCTATAGACCAACTCCTGTCTATAGAGAAACATCAGGGCAGTATTCAGCGGAATCCACGTATCATGCACAGCATCAATGATGGGAATCACCTTCATGGACACGACATCAGCAGTATCATCATGGACATCGACGGGAAACGCCACCACCACCAACACACAGGCCAACATCCGTGTTCTCATCTGTCTCTCCAGCACCACCACCTGGATTCGCGCCTATTACTTCGTCACGTGGACTTGGCCGGATCACTCTCTTCCTCCCCCAACCCGAATTTAGCGGGGAGAATGATTGGGCCCAACAATAAAGTTCAGTTTGAGATCATAAGCCGCACGAACCTGTGGACCAATCGCCAAATGGGAGAATATTTAGCTGCAAAGCTGTCCAGGAAAGCTCTACACGTCCTGGCAGACTTAGACACCGACTACACACCAACATACACGGAACTGGAAAGCACGTTGTCAGAAATATTAGGCAACACAGCCCTCGGAGAAACAAGTCGGCTCCAACTTAAATACTTACGTCGACGCTCAGAGGAGACATTATCAGAGTTAGCTAGTCATATCCAGCGGCTAGTTACCCGCGCTTATCCTAGCACCGATCACGAGGGTGTAACCCATTTACATCTTGATACCTTCATCGATGCATTGAGCGGTGAACCTGCCTTGAAGGAAAAATTATTTCTCATGGAGCACGGTAGCATACAGCAATTAACAACCACCATGGTTCATATAAAAAAGTTTGTGAAATGGGAGAAAACCAAACGCTGCCAGCTACACCCAATACATGAAGTCAATGATATCAGTGTCACCACCACCACCGACAACAGCACTGCACCCGCAAACACCTCAGCATACGACGCGCACATACAACAGGAGCAACCCAAAAATCACACGTCTGGAAGAAGGGGGCGTGGCCAATCCCATCGCAAAGGCCACAATAACACACCAGGATGCGGGAACCAGCACAACAATAACAACAGACAAAATATGCACGATAGGTTGGAAGAGATTACTAAATAGAACTCGGCACTCACTAACTTAGTCACCACCCTCAGCACAACCGTGGCTACACAATCAACCATACGCCCAGCAACAACAACAGCTTCTGCGCAGCCACCAAACACATGTTTTGGAAGTGGTCAGTCGGGCCACTTGAGGAATCGATGTCCTAATCGCATTCCATCAACAACTCCGACCAGTGACGGACGAACCCCGCAACATGAGACACCGTCAAACGACAAGGGCACTGATTACAGAGTCACTTCGGTGCCCGTTCTCACAACCCGGCTCAACTGCGGCCTCTGAACGACAACGTCAGGTCGCCCACACTAATACCCAATTTCCTATAACACCATACATGCACCAGCATCCGGCTTCCTCTATGTCGGTACCAATGATGCACACCGAATCTGCTGCACTACCATCCCCACCCCAACCCACCCCCACCCCACGCCCGCCCCTCCTGCAAATGTGACCCCGACAAATTCCGCATCTACTTAACCTTCTTTTCTATGTAAAAAGGCAGTGGTTGGTTGTCATACCTCCACTAAAACCACGTTTATACTAGCACCACGACCCACCGCCACGGCACTTAACACCCGGTGTCCCTTGGTGGTGTGCAATTCACAAGTATTTACCGCATCATCCACCACTTCCACCAGCAACAGCAGTAATTCGGAAAGAAGTACACATTCCGAATCATGGATCCACAAGAAGAAGCGTTGCACCAAGGATGGGAAAATTGCACGTCGTCATTGTTTCTTCTGCGCATCAACCAAACATCCCATGATGCACTGTCAAAGGTGGCTCACACAGGTAGACCTCATCCGTGATCATGATCATCCTATCTGCACTGCTGTTTACACCAACTCAGCATACACGGAAATAGCATCACCGCCATCACCATTGCTAACCCCAGCTCCGTCATTGCCTAAGCACTCACAGCAGCACCTACGACGGGTTGGTCCCTTCCACACTCAGCAACCAACCACACTCACGGAAGCTATCTGGAAAAAAGCCGACCATATACAGGATGATACCGCACCAACATCACTTCCTCAAATGGTATCATTGGAACCTCTTCCGCAGACCACCGTAAGGTAATATATAAGTGTGCCTGCCTATTTAGCGGTGTATCCACCAGTGCCACAATTGACACTGGAGATTCCATTACAGTTTTTAACAAGCGCTTGTATGAGAGCATCATAAGAAGCCACCTCTTAAACCTACAAACATATTTTGGCAAACAGCCGATGCTCCCGTGGCTGGTACAGTACACCTCCTAATGCAGATAGAGGAGATGTTATTCATTCAGCGAGTTGTTATTGCCTCCATTCAAAACGATGCCCTGCTTGGTTCTGATTTCCTCCACGCCAGCGAAGCCATCATACATTGCAGACAACAGGAATTAGACATAAACGGCCGACATATATCTCTGGGTCCGGAGTCATCACTGTAGGACACGTGTGCAGTGATTTTAGCACCAACAGCCACAGTTGAGCCGGAACAGGAGAAAATCTTATGGGACACTGCACCGCAGGTAGGAAACAACACTCACATAGCCATGCTGGAACCCGACCCTGAATATAAAATCGCTTCACAATGGTCCAGTCCCTGCATGATCGCGGGCACCACCAACAAGGATCATATACCCTTTATGGTATTCAATGGCACCATAGACCCAATAACTCTTGAACCAGGAGTCTGTTGTGGCCATTTGGTGGATGTGATCTCGCTGGAGACACCCTCTACCGCACCCACACCAGCAACAACTTCTGATGATTTGCCAGAACACCTACATGACTTATATTTGCGTGCGACAGTTGGATTGATACAATCTCAAAAACAACACATATGGAAATTACAACTATCGCTTTTCGGCTGGAGACATGGATCTGGGAGAAACTCATCTCGTAGGACACTCCATCGACACTGGAAACAACATATTCATTCGACAGCCCATGCGACGTCTTCCCATTCATAAGGAAGCGGAGGCACACCAACAGGTAAATGACATGTTGCGGACCGGAATAATAGAGCCATCAGCATCCCCATGGGACTGCCCATTGTACTGGCAGGCAAAAAGGATGGATCGTTGCGGTTTTGTATAGACTACCACCACCTTAATTCTCTTAGCATCAAGGATGCTTAACCATTACCTCTGATAGAGCAGGCCTTAGATTCCTTGTCTGGAGGCAAGTGGTTTTGTACCCTTGATTTAGCTAGCAGTTACTGGCAGGTAGCCATGGATGTGGCTTACATAGAAAAGACCGCGTGTATATGCCAAGACAGTTTTTTTCAGTTCCGCAAGATGCCCTACGGCTTGTGTTACGCTCCTGGAACGTTCGATCATCTCATTGAGCTGGTATTAACTGCCCTGTGTTACTTCGACTACCTTATCGTCTTTGGTCCCTCGTTTGATCAGACTTTGTCTAATCTGGACAAAGTTCTTTCCTGATTTCGTATGGCTAACTTAAAGCTCAAACCAAAGAAATGTCATCTTTTCAGACAGAGCATCGAGTTCCTGGGACTCGTCATATCCGGCAGTGGAGTGGTTAGTCAACCGTCAGAAACAAAAGCAGTAGCTGAGTGGCAAACACCTACTTCCATCATGGATACCCGGAGTTTCCTAGGTCTCTGCTAGCACTATCATCGATATATCCGTCATTTCAGTGAGATTGCATCACCCCTATTCAGGATCACCGAAAAAGATCGACCATTCGAGCGGGCAATCGAGTGTGATGGTTCATTCAGGGCGCTGAAGGAACTCTTGATGGCCGCTCCAATTCTTGCTCATCCCAACCCTAACCTCGATTTCATCTTGGACACTGATGCGTCGGGTTACGTCATTGGGGTAGTTCTATCTCAGGCCACTGAAGATGGGATGGAGCACGTACTGGGTTATGGTCCGTGTACTCTAAATAAAACAGAGACACGTTATGCGACCACAAAGAGGGAATTGTTAGCCGCGGTCCAGTTTGTCAAGTATTACAAACACTTTCTGTATAGGCACCCATTTACCCTCCATATGGATCATGACTTACTATGCTGGCTCAGAAGCCTAAAGAATCTGGAGGGCTAGGTAGTGAGGTGGCAGGAATCTCTGCAGGCCTTTAAGTTCAATGTTTTTCATAGACCCGGCAAACTGCCTGGAAATGCTGATGCCTTGAGCAGAATTGGGTTTGAGGATGAACAAGAAGTGGCCACCACCATGACACATACTACACAGCCATCTGTAGTATTCCCCGAATCGCGGTGTACAGAGTGGAACACAGAGACAGTTTCCCATGAACAAGCAACAGATGCACAAACACGAAACATATACACGTGGATCCATGAGGGGGTACGCCCTCCTAAGGAATCTGTTACACGATTATCCACAGCGGCAAAATACTACTACCAGTGGTTTGGAGCATGCCGCATGCAAAATAACATTCTCTACATTAATAACCGCATATGGATTCCGAAGCGGTACCATGAGACCACATTACAACAACTTCATGATAACTCTGGACACCTAGCCGTGGAACGAACACTTATGCAGGTAAAACAGAGATTCCACTGGATCGGCATATGCGATAGTGTGAAGGCATGGGTTACCAAATGCATATTCAAAAGTCAAAGACACGCTGTTGGCCAGCCCCATTCCACACCATTACAAGTTTAAATTGGTGGTGCACCATGGCAGTGAGTCGCTATTGATGTGCTTGGATCCTTGAATACGACAGATGAAGGAAACAAGTACATCCTCGTATTACAAGATTATTTTACGAAGTGGATGGAAACATTTGCTGTTCCGGACCAAGAGGCATCCACAATAGTGGAGGTCTTGACAAGCAATGTGTTCTGCCGGGTTGGTAAGCCATATGAACTGCACTCCAACCAGGGAAGTAATTTTGAAAGCTGGCTGATCTTCTAGCTCTGCAAATTGTTTCATATAGTCAAAACTCGAACAACACCCTACCATCCGCAAAGTGATGGAATGGTAGAGAGGTTCAACCGCACTCTGGTGGAAATGTTGACTAAGAAAACATGCCTTGAGTGTCGGGATTGTGATCTACGACTCCCATATGTGTTCATGGCATACCACACTTCAATACATTCCAGCATGGGTTATACCCCTGCACGGTTAATTTTAGACCATGAATTAGACTTACCCCTGGATCTGGCCATGCCCAGCATTCCGGTAGAAAAAAACCAATTCGCCATCTCTCTACGTAGAGCTCATGCGGCAGCAGATAGAACAGACACATAAGCTAGTGAGAGAAACATTATCCACTGCACACTGGCGTCAGAAAACGTGGCACGACAAGCTAGTGCATGGAGATACATATAAGCCAGGAAAAATGGTTTGGGTTCACGATTCACGATGATCTGCAAACGTACTGAGTAAACTGAGTTACCAGTGGAAAGGTCCCTATGTGGTAGTAGGTAAGAAGTCAGACGTGACCTACCGTATCTGCACCTCGGATGGCCTGACCTCAGTCTTCCAGTTCGATTGGCTTAAACCTTGTGTCGGTGATGACCCAGTACCAGAGCTCGGGCTGGGCATAGCACGTGACACCGGTACACAGACGGATGTCTCTACGGAAACAAATATTCCCGATGTTAGTTCCGAGCCCCGATGTGCCAGTTCGACCCTTCTTCTACCAAGCCACGAGTCTGGTGAACATACAACTAACGCCGAGGACGATGGTGAGATACGTACTCGCCCTCTCCCTCCTCAGCGCGGGTCTACAAGGTCTGGGAAGTCGTATCTGAAGACGTTCTCATTCGTACTGTCCAAGAGGAAGGAGGGAAAAGATATTCCGCCAACCTCTTCCCATTTCCACCCAGTTCATGCTATTACCCCAATTATGGAGTTACTACAAGTGGAAGATGAGGCTGCCCCGGCCCATGCTTCTTGTGGAGTGGAACATGTAATAAATAGCATGGAAGTGAAGAGGCGTGATGAGGCCTTGGCTTGTTTTGAAGAACAGCGAAATGGCACAACTTGGTGTACCTCTTCACAACCCCAAATCGCGAGACCAACTCCCCTCCAATGTGCGTCCCCTCCTTCGACATCACAACTGCTCCCTCTCCAGCTCACGTTACTTGTCTATGCACCAACTTCGGACATCATCGGTCATGTCCATTTCACACTCCACTCATCATCTGTTGATTGTCAATCTTCAGATATGAGGGAGTCTGCTGCTACAGAGGAGGTGGCATCCCACACCGCAGTAACCAAAACCACCCCACCCCCTTGGCGGTGGGTAGGGAAACAGCCTCTATTCAGCAGACCTCTCGGCTTGAATATTCCCGGTACTTAAAAATTATGACAGAGTGCCGACCGTCATGTATTGGGAGATGACCCTCTCCATCCAAAGTACATCCCCGACCACAACCACCCTACAAAGCACCCCCCCCCCTCACATCCCATGAGCAGTCAGAACATCACACCAGACACAGAAAGCCAGGAGCATACCGAACACAGTTGCCCACAAGGCTGGATACATCAATTCACCTTAGGGCGAACAACACATACGCACCCGGTTATAGAAATATTATAACAGAGTCATTCAATATCATCAACAACATTATTAAGCATGCACCTAGCATTTTATAAATCGAAAAGTGTTAGAGACACCTTTTTCCACCACAGTCCATTCCGCACAGATACGGAAAGCTCATCACTTTCTGTAACCCGACTTTTCCGCAACCGCAACAGACTCGGCATTCCCCAGCTTGGAAACCTGGTTATGCCCAATCCGCATTATGCCAGCATCACGCAGCAACCCCGGCTTCCCTACCAAAGATCACCACCATCATCAACACGAGTCAACATTTTCTGCCAACACCTTCTTATCTAGTTTATGGAAAAACTTGTCATATGGAAAGACGAAACAACACCACAGCCATCTACAGTACATCTACAGTACATGCTACTCTGGATTTCACCTCTAAGCATTAATACTCCGCCATTACATAAATAGTGCCTAAGTTGCTGATCAACCACGTGTTTTCCAAACAAGAGCCACGTAATCTTCACTTCTAATTTCCAGTAGATTGGATCAAAGGCTATAAACAAAAGAACCGCCCAAACGCGTATCTAGCACAGCGTGATGGAAGAGGCGAGAGAGGGTGGGTTGGGACTATTGCCACCGCACCCCATCGGGCATTCCAGCTTGAAATCTGATCAGGCGAGTTTATAAGCATCCAATCTGAAAAAAATACTTCGCACTAATTAAAAGGTGAGCTTCCACGGGAATAAGTAGATCCAGATTTTAACGTTGATTGGAGACTCGGTTTCCCACCGAGTGGGGATGAAAGCAACTATCCTTCCTTTTATATTTATATTTACTTCCTTTCTACGGAAGGAATATATCATCCGACTCCGGGAACATTAAAATTAAAAACTTTCCATATAGGGCATGACCGACTCACCCTGAAATGTCGGGTGTGGTCATCCGCCATCCTGTGACGTCAGCAAAAGGTATAAAAGGAGGAAAGCATGCACTGAGATTTCACCTTCCCGTCAAACCTCGACACAAGGGAAAAGTTATGAAGAGGTAGGACATTTAGGATAGGTTAAGCGGTTCCGCACATTTACCATTATGCAGAAATAAGATGTCACATGTGGAAGATCTCGCCTTGTCTGATAGCTCGGAGGACTCAGCACCAGCTCATCTCGGGAAGAAGCATCCATGTACAGCGTTACAGCCTAAAGGAAGCCATGCAAGTGTGTATTCTCCCGTGATTCAGACTTGACGCTTCATGTTAATCATGATCATCTTCTATAGCATGCCGTTTGTGCGGACTGCAAGTACCTATATTCAGCTATGCAGCACGGTGTAACACACGCGTTAAATGAAAAGCATCATGTGTTAGTAGTAACATTAAACCCTGGTGAAAAAAGTGAAGACATAGAAATTCTCGCTCCCCATTTTGAAATGAGACTTCCAGTTACAGTGCTCCCAATGGGAAAAATGGCGAAGACCAAACGGCGACAACCTGACTTTCAGCACTATGTAAGACCAGCAGCATCTGCAACACAGCCACCGCCCATCACGTTCACCGCACATGTCACCACGACGTCGGAAGCACCGGCACGAACAGCACCGGCAGCACCGGCCACATTGGTAATTATATCACCTGCAGTTTCCGCACCGGCAGCACCCACAATGACACTACCAACAGCACACCACACCGCCGCAAGATCAGCATCTGTGATCGGCTGGCCTATTTCTGTAGTTATCTCCATACCTGTGACAATAACTGAACCCGGTTTCCAGGACATTTCCGATCATTCTATATCTCCGTATTGCTTAATTATAGATGAGGAGATCCGCCTCATGGCAGCTGTCACCACCATTTCCGCACCGCAGAGCAGCACACTTGAAAAAAACGCACTGGTCACTGTATCCAATCCAGATTACACATCAGGATCCAGCAGCATCGTTGCACCTACCTTCACCATTTATGCAGTCACCACCTCATCCGCACCGGCACCACCAGCTCGCCCAGCTTCAGTGACTGATGAAGATGTTCTACCATGCCATGACATTTGGTAACTTGTGTTCACCAAAAACAAACAACTCTGATCGATCGTGTATCCCAAACTTACTGGGATAGTGTTGTACGTTTACTATAATCACATGTGCCTGCAGCTGAAATGTATTAAGTAGAGATTGTACTGTTAAGAATCATGGCGAGAGAGAAGCCTTATTATGTTAGTACCGTTTTGTAAAAATATCGTTTTCATATTATTATTTTTATAAAATCGAAACCCTGTCCCTAGGACGGCCACGGCCATCCTGCATAACTATATACAATATAACTATCCCTCAAATATATCACTCCATGGTGCATATGCCATCAAACGCACTATATGCGGTGTACTGATGTGGCCCACCATAAAGTAAGAGTAATTTGGTCGTGCCGTTCCAGCAGAAAGCTGGAACTGCCTGACACACTTTATATGACTATTATTATTATTATTATTATTATTATTATTATTATTATTATTATTATTATTATTATTAGTATTATATACTATTTTTCATATTACTTTTCTTCCTGTATTACAGGACGGATTCAAGGCATGGCGAGAGCCACTCATGCTTTTAGGAGCCTGGAGGTTCTCGAATGGGGAACTATACCTGTCATCAAGAGGGCATCCTCGCGCGTCATTGTCAGTTCAACATCTTTAAGAAATAAAGTTGTACACACACCGCATCAGAAAACAAACACAAGAAGCAAAAAAGGCCCGGACAAATAAAAACCAGGCCAAAAATCAAATACAATGTATGCCGATCTCCCTGTCTCTTCCACACCTCTCTGTGCCTACTTCTCGTGAATACGCACCTCACGCGTTACTCTTTCTCTTCTAGGCTATGCGCCTACCCGAGAAGTCTATACTTGTCAAGCAGCATACGCCCTGTGATCGGCGATCCGTGATGCAGTATCTTTCAGCACAGGTGCCAAACTGGGAGGGGGTGGTGTAGCTAGGACCGCCCTGTCGGATATGTACCAGCCCAGTTCGACTGGGAATGAACGGCCCAGTAGGGGTACTCCACGCTCACCTCTTCACTGGCCACATGAGGCCTGCACATATATAAGCCATTCCAAAGGAGAACAGAATGACTCCGTGAGATCGCGGCCATGAGAGAGCGGTAAACAAACAGTGACGTGTTAGCAGCTTATGTATGTAGTTACTCATAGTATGGCGATTCCATAATATGGGACCGTTCTTCATGAGTGTGGTATGTATTAATACCAGAATTGAATGGGGAATGTAAAACTCTGAACAGAAATAAAATCAGTTCAGATCTGGCGAGGATATGGTAACAGTAAAACGGACTATTTGGAGCTCCAACTAAAGCATATACGTCACCAGAACGCGTACATGATCAGGCGAGAGATAGGCACGATTGCTCTAGCTACCTTGCCTCATGCACAATACACGCTCTGATTGGCTGAGCCCACTGGCACAGCCTCTCAGCGAGTATCAAAGGAGATTTGAAAGTCGAAACACAGTTAGAAGGCAGGCGGACCTGGTCTGAGTGGGAGCATTCTCACTATCTGCCTACTGCCTAGATCTCGCGTTCTGCAATCTACACCAACGCAGCTTATTGCAGCCAGGTTCCCTCTCAGGCCAGCCATGCTCTGCACCGCACCAGGTTTGTGTATGCTCCTGGTAGATCAACAGGGGCAAAATTCTAACGTAAAAGAAGGTTCCTTATTTAAGAAGCGTCACCAGTTGTACCTTCATTGCGGTGTAAGACTTTTTGACTATTACCAACCAAATTAGTATGTAAGAACGGTGGTTTTTTTAATGCCTCGCCAGACTTGCCGTACCACGACAGAAACGGTGGTAGCAATCCATGGAGGCATCCAGCAACAGTGCATTTTTGTTTTGACCATAGTCCAGACAAGGACATTGCTTTACGCACCACAAGAGCTAAGCGGCGTGGATCGTCTTGTGCTGAGAGAATAATCAAATATAATATGTACTTACTGTCTCTACGCAATGGAGACATCTCCCACTCTTAAAGCACAAACAGCATAACGGTAATACAGTGAACTATTCATTATGTGCTAAATGTCATAATCTATTGGCCATGAGTAATGGCTTTATTCTTCACAGTTCTTGAGTATGAAACATACCGGCCAGCATCCTGCAGTAATTCTCCAAGTGGCAGCTACGCCATGCATTAGCTCACACTGCAAGGAAGTGGTGCAAAGAATACATGTGACGTTTAAATTGTACTGATGACTAATAGGTGCATCACATAGGGACATATCTTAGCTATGTTATACTGTTATTAATAAATAAAGTACCGCAGTATGTGGTACCGTAAGGTCGAATGCGACCTACATTTTAAGATGACATTGTACACAATATTATGCATTGCAAACGGTGCCAGCAATTAAACGGCACTATGTCCCAAACAGGCCATATATTCCAATGAATGTATACATGTCATTAGGCAGTCTGCCCATATTGTTAGTTAGCAGTAAAAACTACACAACATATTTTGACCGCAGTACACCTAGGTTACACTATACATCAACAACAAATGCATCAACATGTTTTCTCCCCATGACAAGAGTGTTATATTAAGGTCGCTGCTCATGCTCTCATCAGAGAACATGACATGCGACCACTAAACCTAGAACTATGATAGCTCGATAGGATATGTTTTGAAGCTAGTCAAGGGAGATTACTGTAAAAGCAGGGAATTGTTATCAAAATCTGTGCTTTATTGTCAATACGACCGTTTTATAAACAGTACTATTGATTTTTATAATTGGCCATTCATGTTAAGGCCTCCTAAATTAAAGAAATATACAATTGTCTCTGACTACGCTTCTCTGACCGTCTCGCCGAAATAATGGTTTGAATTCCCACCGTCACAATGGTTAGGACCGAATCAAGAAACTAACAGCAAGCTTTTAACGGTCAGAATCAATTTGTCGATCGCATACATCTCCCGTTCTTTGGGCAATTTTCTCCAACCCTAAAGCAGATACACGGTAACACCAGCGTACAGATCTCATATGGTCTGTACTCGAAACATCAGGTGACGGATAAAGACATGGATCAGCATCTAACTCATAACGTTGACTGGGTGAAGCCTTAGAGTCCACCACGCCATACGGGAAAGCCACCATAGATGGAAATACGTGTCTCTCTCCCCACCTTATGTAAGCTGAAGACTGCTTTCTAAACATGCTTCCGCATGTGACTTGTCCATGTGTTGTTATTTGCGGTTGTGATGCGGTATGCGGAGGGTTCGCTCTGCGACTCTGAAGCTACCACCAGACAACATGTTGCATGCTGTCGGTCAGAGGAGAGATGCTCTGCGGGGTATTGTCAACTGTACCGAGCATCCTCGCCAGGAGACGTAGTCGTTAAAAAACAATTGGTGCTATGCCATTTGCAGCCTAAAATATGTGTTTGGACTCAAAAGTCAAATGTTAGTCTATGCTTTTGTAGGGTCTGCAAAGATTAAAACGGTACCAACTAATATAAATCTATAACTCACGCAAGATGACCGTGCTGAAATCCATAAGAATCAGTCACCCCATCTTTACGTACAAACCACAAGCACCAACATTAAAATAACTACATTAGTATAAAAACACATGATAATCTTTTTCAACTTTGTAAGATAGGATGGTGGTCATTTTTACAGCTTTCCTCCTCCGCTTCGGCGTTGAAGGTATCTTTCTTTGCCAGAGGCCCGCGCGAGGCACTTTGCTCTCGCAAAATTATATATCCCTATCCATGTAGGTGTTACGGGAAACTCATTTGTCACCGCATTTTTATAGTCGGACGCCTCTCACAAGCTCTCAGGCCATCTTCTCACAAACGGTGAGGGTACCTCCATTCTTCCCTTGAATTTTGTTGTAGTCGGCTGCTTTCCGACTGTCTTTTCATACAAAGCACAGTGCTCTTACTGTCGTAAACACCCTCCCACTAAAGTGGTAAAGGTATCCATTCTTCCTCTACATCTTAATGATGGGATCTTCATTTTGCCATGCATGTTCAGCATAGGACACTTCTCTCCCTCCCTCTCTCTCTCTCTCTCTCTCTCTCTCTCTCTCTCTCTCTCTCTCTCTCTCTCTCTCTCTCTCTCTCGCTCTATCTCTCTCCTATTGCCCTCTCTTCCTCCACTACGGCATTGTAGCCATTTTCCTGTGATGAAGGCCCATGCGAGGCACTTTCCTCTCGCAAACCAATAATTGTTTGCCCTTCTGATGCAGATACAGTTTATATTAAACCAACTGACATGCCCAGCCCGGACTTTTCCCCCACAGGGGTACCTTTCACGATACCCTCCATATATGACTAGCTCGTTTAGGTACCTCTGGCGAGATATAAAACCAACACAGCACTTTTTGTTTTTACGTACACTGTTCATAAGTAGCAAACAAGCAAGTTTGTTTGTCACTGTTATTAAGTAAAGTATATGGTGCTAGCTCTGTTCTCTCCACCTTGAAAATGACGGCTAGACACTCTGGGGACACGAACAGCCAGGACGATACGGTAGTGCTCAATTTCATCGTAGCAATGGCTGCACGAGCCCACTGGAACGTATTCGTTCCACCGGCCTTGGAGGTCGTTTTTTGTGGACAGTGGAGATGGGAGGCAACTGCTCCCCAACGCCGAGACTGGCTGACCAGCAGCAACTGCGGCAGCAGCAACAACGCCCGGCAGTAGTAACGGTGGAGCCACGCGCGCCCCAGGTGGCTACATTTATGAAGAAAGACAAGAGTAATCACAGTGCCAATGTATTCAGATTATAAACAATAGTTGCAAAGTCCCTGTACTGTTTAAGCAATTAATTCTGTGATTTAGAAAGAGAACGATCAAGAATTCATGTCGAGGGTATAATCATTTTAAATGAATGGTAAATTAGGCATGTGCATTACCCGGTTTGAACTGTATTGCTGTATATCTGTGAGAACGTATAACGATGCAAAGCTCAGTTTATTTGACCTATTTAATGACTGATGCGATTTCTACATAGTGTTAGCATTTATTTTCGGTTTCTTCTAACACTCCTTCGAGTGTTTTTAATTTTCCTTATAGCTGATGCATTATATCGGCATGACACGGAGCCATCACTGCCAAAATAACATTGCGCCATGGTAACCTGTTCTAAGATAACAAATGACTGGAGATGCAATAATGCTAATTCAAGAGAATTGAGAATATAATAGTCTGCCAGCTGCCATTCATATGGACATAAAAGCACTACCTATGCGAAACCCCTTAAAATACTATAGGATTTTGTTTCTATCTATAGACCATAGAACTAGATTGCAACATGCCAGTGACAACGCCAATGGCCATACATGGACACGGCAACTATGTTTACCACAGTGACTGTGGCATAGAAACATGTGTGCATAGGGCAGATGCTACATTGTGAAATAAAACAAATGCGAGGTGATGCACATGGCATGCTGGTATTAAACATTCACGTTTTGTATCATACCTGTCGATATTAGAAACATATAATCATACACACAGAGTTGCGATGATATTCTGTCGCATGTCTCTTGAACTGATAAAATAAACAAAAGGGTTAGCCACACTATTCAGGTAGCAGAAAAACACTGAATATACAAGTAGTGGTAAATGAACCGATCTAACGGGATATCCCAGTACGGTGTGGTAGAAGCTGTGAAGAAACCGAGGTAAAATGGACAGAAGAAACAGGACAATGATGATAGACACTGTCCTACCGCTAGTACTACGACGTCCTTGTTCCGTGAGTCTCGAGTCTTTAGCCAATTTCCATTGTTTGGTAATATGAAATATTGCTATGAGAACGGCTGGAACGACAACTTGAAGTAGGATCATAATGCCTTCCCTTAATTCTGGATCGCCATAGTAATTACACACACTTACCATTCTACCTTCAAAGCGAAGATGGTAAGCTCTTGATATTATAAACAATGGAACCGAGGTGCATGCAGCAATGGACCACATTGCAATTGAACATCTCAACATACATGCGCTTGTTACTCTGACTTTGGCAGCTAAAGGCTTTGTGAGTTGATAAAACCTGATACCTGACAATAACATTAAGTGGCACGTACTTGACTTGTATGCAGTCGACATTGAAAACGATGAGAACCGGCATAAAATGTCAACTGCACCAGGAATGGTCTGGATAATCACCGGGGTTACAAACAGTCCGAATATAGCCGCCCAGAAGCAGGTCAAAAGATCGCACACGCCTAAACTGGTAAGCAATGTAAACACTGGGATCCGATATTTTCTAGACTTTATAAGGTAGACTAATAAAATAATGTTGACTATTGCTCCAAATCCAAACAAAATGGCAGAATATGATTTGTTAAATGTTATTGCTAGTTTGTGATAGCCCTTCAAGACTGCCATTAAGCGAAGGTCCATTATGGTGTATGTTCTTGTACTGTTCATGTCAGGCTCCTGGAGCGAAGCGTTCATTTCTATTGAGTTAGTCATCTCCTCTAAGTATAAAATATACATACATTTCTAGCTATTCCCGGCCCATTTCTAGCTAGGCGCCACCCATTTGGATAGGTAATATGATCAATGTTAACACTTTGCACCCACAGTTCCCGGAATACTAATTTCAAGGTAAATATACACGCAAGCTGCTGTTGAATATGCCCAACTAATTTGTCAAATTAGTTTTAAATCCTCAACAAAATGTTTATTAAATTGTGTATTCATCGAAGATATAGAATTCGTAGGCTTTCGTGACAGGCTTTTCGATTTTATCCGATGAAGCTACACCATTTT
>CM067363.1:26990675-27040675 GCA_034401795.1 Chaetoderma sp. LZ-2023a | reverse complement strand
TCATATGACGTCATATGACAGTCATAATCAACTACGTCATGCGTAGGATGATGTTATTATCATGCCGTCATGAATACTTCATATATCCAGTCTTTAACGCTTAATAATCCGACACGTTGTACGAATTGTATGTCTTTACCATTTAATAATCATTCTGTTGAATATTTTAAAACTAATTTAACGGGATGCTGTTTCGACTATAGGCATCAACAGCACCCAGTCAAGTAAGTTTCAAAATATTCACCACTTACATGTATAGTTTTTTTAGAAATTGATAGTCAGGAAATGGGAGATCGATCGATCCCAACACGAGCGATGCATGGGTGGAGCGTTGAGGCTAACGTTGGCCTAACGTTGACCTGTATCAGGAATCTATGATGCGACTAACACCATGGTGTTTCGTACATAAGACCACAACCATTATATTCGGTGCGTACCCATTCACTTTCGTGATGTGATGAACTTGAGGAAAAATATTCTAGATGTAAAATAAATGTTTCAGAAGGACTGCTTTGGCATATGCAAGACGGCGAGTAGGGCCCGCCATATACATTAACATGGCCATGAACAGATTAATACGTTTGTGAAAGAAGATGGCGGTTTTGTTCTATTAACAGAGAATTTATCTCAACCACTGTGATGGATGGTTCCAGGCGCAGAGGTTACTACTAGCGTGGTTGCCAAATTCAAAGCATGCCAAGATGCTATAAAGACAAATCAAAGTAATGGTCCAGATCTGCATCACCATGAACAGGTAAAATGTGTTCAAGCTGCATCTCAAAAGCAGATTGGAGTAAAGAATGCCGTCATGATATTCTAGTTGTTGACACCAGAGAGATCTCCATTAATAAACTATGACCAACAGCTCGGCCAATTGATAGACATGGCACGCAGTATTGTGTGGAAGAGCGTCTTGTGACTACAGATCTCATAAAACGGAATAGGTTTTTTCCGTTCAGCAACCCACAAAGCCTGCAGAATTATAATGGAAAATAAGGAATATCATCACTGAAGCATACATGTTCCATGTTCTCACAACTGTATATGCCATGTACAGTTCCCCGAAGAACCAGAGGAGGAATTCTTCGCCCATGATCATCCAGGATTTTCACCTTCCAATCCATAATCTGACAACCTGAGACCGGAAGAAAAATAGCACTTATTGAAATGTTGCCAGCACAAACAGAAGACCCAAACCACACCCTTGATCCTCCACCCTGGGAAAACAAACTAGAGAGCATAGCTATTCGCACCACAATACTTTATCTCACAACCAAAAATGAACACAGTGATGTGAGCAAGAAGGCCCTGACCCTAGCCATGCTGGAAGAAATGTACCCTCAGGAGACATGGATAAGGATATACACAGATGGATCAGCCAAAGATGCAATTAGGAGCGGAGGTGCCGGACTGCACATACAGTATCCAAATGGACAACACGAGTCAGCTGCAATACCGACAGGCAAACACTGCACAAACTAGAGAGCTGAAGTCGAAGCACTGGTTCATGCAGCTAATACCATCAGCAGAACAGCAGACCCTATTGCACAGATTGTCTTTTTATCTGATGCCCACTTCGTCCTTGAGGCTATCACCAAAGGTAAGCTGCCACAACTTGAAGAAGCACTACAAACCATCAAATGCTTTCGGATAGCACTGCAGTGGATCCCCTCACACTGTGGAGTCCAAGGAGATGAGGAAGCAGACAAGATGGCAACGGTGGGTGCAGAAGAGAATCAGACAGAAAACATGGTTACCCTTGCAGAGATGAAGACTATCATTAAGCCCCTCTATAGAACACCTCACTCAGAAGATGCCTACCATCATCTCTCAAGGCCAGAGCAAGTGACCATTTTTTGTCTCAGAACTGGACACAACAGACTAAACCAACACATGTACAGGCGGTCCCACCTTACGACATCGCCCGCTTGCCCTTGTGGAGAAGCCGAACAGACCACAGAGCACATACTTCAATGTTGCAGTACGTACCAGCTGCTGAGAGAAGAGATCTGGCCTTTGTCAACCTCTTTTCTTGAAAAGCGGTATGGGCCTGTGGAAGAACTGCAGAAAACCATAGCTTTCATCTTGAGAACGGCTCTCCAAGTGTGATACCAGCGATCGAAAAGAAGAAGAAGAACTGTCTGGAAAACGTGTCCCATTCCTCGGAAGCAGCTCCAGCAGTAGATGAAACAGGCATCGATAGAGCAGTCCTCGTGAATATTCTGAAACCAAATGACAGCTGCACACATGCGTGGACTGCGATAGACCGCATATAGTTGCGTTACATTAGAATGCAATTGCACTGTGCTCAGAGGGTCGATGCCATCTGCATATACACATCAGGTTGAGAGGCACTGCTCGCAGCAAATGTGGAAAGCGAATCCATCGCGAGATTGAACCGGGTGTATATCTTCTAGGCAACTGGACTGAATTCTTAAAGGTAGACGACAACAAATCTGAACTATCCAATCATATACCTGAACCAAAAACTTCGATTTTATGCAAGGGAAAATACGGTATGTCCACCAGTCATAATCTTGTGTTGTCCACACACCATGTGCACATGAAGAGGCGGACACTAGATTAATCTTGCAGGCATCCGAGTGTGCCAAACACGGTTTCCATAAAGTCATGGTAAGAAGCATAGGAAATGCATGGTGATCTTCAATATTGATCTTTGAAGTGCGACTCCACCTAGAGTGTTGATCAGTTCACTATCATACTGGGTCAGGATGTTACCATTGTTGTCCTGATGAGGGTAGGCACATAGCCAAGTGGAGGGGTACCAGGTGGGCTGCACAATTACCAGTTTTATTTTTTGGCAGATAATACCTCCCCATTATCAGAGAAGGTCAATGAACATAGTAGAGGATACCCTTTCATGTGTCCAGCATGCCTAGATACTATATCCACGTGCAAGAACACCCCATGGGTCTCAAAGTTACCAGTGTTCGTTTTTGGGAGAAATGAACTTCTGAACTAATATTAATATTATTATTATTATTATTATTATTATTATTATTATATCAGTAGTAGTAAGTAGTAGTAGTAGTAGTAATAGTAGTAGTAGTAGTAGTAGTAGTAGTAGTAGTAGTAGTAGTAGTAGTAGTCAAAATATAATATTCAACAGCATGTTTATTAAATAGTAAAGACATACAATTCGTACAACTTGACAGGCGATTAAGTGAGTCACTCATGACGTAATTGATGATTACATCAGTCCACGCGCCACGTAGTCACGTCATATGATTGGCTGAGATACTGAATTCCTCCATTGGCATAATCACAAGCGTAGATGATTCGAGTTGATCAGCTTCACCATGTTCTCGTCCGAAATTTGATTCCGTTTATTATCAACGACTGCTCAATGCATAACGACGATTGGTGGGTAGGGTGATATTGAGACATCGGCACGCTAAGACCTCAACAATAGAATGATGTGAATAAGCAGATATAATTTGAGCTAAGATATGATCATCGTATTTTCTCTAGGACGTTCTATCACAAGGATCCATTTCTACCTATATCCCACCCATTTAAAGATAAGCTCCACCCTCTTTTTATGCACGTGTTCGTATCAATCGGAAACTTTGAAACCTAAATTCCCAGAATCAAAGTTTCAACGTAATTCTACATATATGCTTTTGAATATTTTGACTAGAAGCTGTTTACTATCTATGGCAGCACGGACTTACAGTAAAATTAGGGTAACACTATTCAATAGAATGCAAAATAATGTAATGTAATGTATGTTGTAAATTCATCAAGGACATATAATTCGAACACTTCTTGACAATCTTTTCAAATTTCGTGACGGCACTAGATGACATTACGATTGTGACATCAGCTAACCGTGAATTACTTGATTATTATGGAACAATCTACCACTTAGTCTAAAAAACTCAGCATCATTAGATATTTTCAAATCACAACTGAAAACCACCCTTTTCAAACGAGCATATTCTCAGTAGATATAGCTATTACGCACTAGCGCTTAGAGCACGCATTGTCATGGATTCAGCGCTTTATAAATGTACTTATTATTATTATTATTATTATTATTATTATTATTATTATTATTATTATTATTATTTATTATTATTATTATGACGTGAACTACTCAAGTGGCCGAAACTACTACTACTACTACTACTACTACTACTACTACTACTACTACTACTACTACTACTACTACTACTACTACTACTACTACTACTACTACTACGAGATGAACCGAGGTGAACCCTAATTTGATTAGCGTATATCGAGTAATTTTTATATTATTATTATTATTATTATTATTATTATTATTATTGTCTTAGATAGAAATGGGCGGGGCATAGGTAAACTGGATTCCTCCATTGAAATAGCTAGAATCAACAATTCCTCTATGTCAATCAAAAGGTTGGACCAGGGTACCTGGGTATTTATTTTGTTCAATTGTGGATTACGGTTCTAGATGGGTTGAACCTGGAATCAGTTACTCGATATACGCTATTCAAATTAGGGTTCACCTTCTTGGACAGACATTCCTTCCTTACTACATACAGTTCCCCGTCTGGGAAGGGAATTCTTTTTATTCTGCTGAGCACTCCACTGGGAGCGACACTCCCCATAGGGCTGGGTATTCATTGCATTTTTGGACGTCTCAAAATGAAGGACAGACCTAAAAACACGTGCATAATATATGTACCAACGAGTGAAACCTAGCTACAACGGGTGAATACTTAACGCCGAAAAAACATATAGTTGAACAAGTACAGAAGGCAGTATTTGGACTTTTACACTGCGCCCAAAAACTAGACCTACCTATTGACAGTCCCTTAAAAGTATTATATTACGGCACGTACCGGTTCCTTAGGCGGGCCGGACTGAGACAAATAGTGACCAAATGTCGTCATATCATATACACCTTGATTAGTCACCGTGCAGCTAAGTCAAACACCGTCTGTGATTAATTTATTAACACATTTGACGATAGTTCTTGAGTAGTTGTGTGTCTATTGTCCAGATTTGCTAGAGTCGGTCGACCGATGTCAAATTCGATAGCTAAAACTAATTTCATTTTTCAAGGATCTTCGCTAGTGGGTAGCCGTGGTGAGCAGGCTACTCATCCACCACTTGTCCGAATTTAATAATTTTTTAGATATCTATATTTATAGATGACTGGTACATTTCTTGGTAAATCCCGTTACTTGCGACTATGTAGTTATGTATTTATCCTTCTTCAAATTTGCGTAACGGTCTCTAAAACGGCAAAATTCGCATATTTCCATAAAAGGGTGGTCGTGGTCAGCAGGGGATTTCTCCGGAGGGGTTGGGTATAATTTAATAGTTCTGAGATGGTCCAACTCATAATTGGACCTTACATTTGCACAGTAAATTTCCTTACTGGCGACCTAGTTTTGGAGATATAGTACATGAATTTGGTAAACACGCTTACAAAGATCTCCGGCTCGCTATGAGGTGGCCGTTGTCAGCAGGGCATTACTCATAAGTCACTGCGCATTTAAAAAATTCCTTTAGGCCGTCATATGTAGAACCCATTGTCACATCTGCACACCAAATTTGGTGACAATCGGACTAGTGGTTACTGAGATATTCTGCCTCAAACTTCTTTTACTACCGATTTTCCCGATCTGGCTCGCATTTTATACCCAACAGTCAATAAAATAGTTTCACTAAAACCGATCGTCAGTGAAGAAGCAATAGCACATGATCTTATCATTCCACAAGGTTATTCAACAAATGTAATCCTATTTCAAACCACTCTAGCTATGTGCAGTTCAGTGCGCAAATGCCAAGGTCTACCAACAAATCAATGTATTGATTTGAAAGACATATGCCAACAGAGTGCTGAAATATGGTACCATGTGAATTTTTCCTTTTTCTAGAACTACTGATGTTTGGTAAACAAGAAGAGGAAGTAAGAACAGACCCACAAGCTAAAAAGGGTGCTAGCTGTAGCACACGACATTGTGTATAATGTCTTATATGCACGATGCAAACCTCACACAGATATTGTCTTAGCTATAATGAGAATACTGCCACAACTCGTATTGGATATAATCCTATTGTATCTGGTCAGGCAACATAAATGAATACAAGTTACATAGCATTGAAATCTCTGGAAAAGCAGATGCATCTTTAGGTCAGGCATATCCTGTCATCATATTAGACCTCCAACTCTACATTGCTCCTCAAGAAGCCCGTCTCCGCAATTAGGATGAGTTCCACCAGCATACCATCGGATTAGGAGGCTTTTGGAAATGTACTGGAATCTCATGGACAAGCGCTATGAGGAAAGTGGCTTGCAGGATGTGTTAGTTGAAGGAGGTGCTTTTGCTCCACATGCCATGGTCATGATTGTGAAAGGTAAGAATTACAAGAAATGTACATTGACTCTCAAACTAATGTTTGAAGCTTTGCGCCGTATGTAGCCAGAGGCCTTCCTTGTTTAGGCAAGCCAGGAAGCAAAGGTGGCGAAGGATGGCACTGACACATTAGAATGACTTTGCCAGAGATTACAAGATGAGATGCAACATATGTGTCAATGCTAAGTGCTTGATGAAGATGGTTAATTAAGGCTAAAGGCATTGTTCCATGAAATTCAAGATTTCCTGACGGGATGGATACAAATCTAACTTCAATTCTAAGAGATTTCAGATAAAGGATCTCTCACATTCCCGTTTTGGAACCAGTATATCGATGACATACAATTAGCTTTAGATTATATTTCTGCTGAGAAAACTGCATATGACCATCATAATTACTCCCTATGGGGCCCAGTATATCGTGCTGAGATGAAAATGCTAACCGAAACATCACCTGAAGTCCATCAACTATTCCAAGATGGTAAGCATGTTGTGACACGATAAGAACAACATTCGACAGTGTCTAGTCATACTCTAGGTTGTGTGCAGTCACTTGTCAAAGATTCCAAATCACGACAAGGGGGCACCATTGGCATCAGCACACCGGAAAAGGCTGCTTTAAAGTGGTATCTTACTGTGCATTTGAAAAGTGCCATTACAATTATTTTAAGGCCATGTGTGGCCTTGCTAATTACCAAGAACTGATTCACCATGATTTGTGTCTGGATGAAATCAATAAAGATGAGAAACATATCCAAGCAGTAATTCAAATTTTAAAGGACCGGCATGGAAATCATTTTTCAGTTAATGTGTCTGATGATGCAGAAGAACCAAAAACTCTAATGAATATTGCTACTGCTGTAGTAACACCACGTGATATAGCAAATTCTCTAGTCTCGACAAAGAAGGAAGGGCAACACGCAAACAAAGACTATGTTAAAGACAGATTAGACTCAAATACAGAACAATTTAGGATACCCATATAATAGAACCTCAAACTTGCCACATTAGCAAAGATCCAGTCTTCTGGTAAAATGTGACCCAAGGAGAAGATGAGATCTGTTGACTCTGATAGAGAATGGTTTGATAGATTATTGATTGTATCAAAAGAGGGAAAGCTGGATCTCTAACAGCTCTTTACTTATGAGCTATCTGCTAGACCCCGGACTATAGTGAATATGGGTGAATCTTTGGCAAACAATAACAAGGCACAGCTGCCTAGAGACTTGGAACGTTTAACGTCTTCATCAGTGGATCAACACACATTTCTCCCTGAACTCACACCTGCGAGAAACTCAAAGACAGCTATGCGTCTAGATTATATGGCATGTCTCCATAAGTTATCATTACGTGATGGAATCAAGACTGTTGTTGGAGTGCCTTTAAAGAATACGATATTGTGCACGTCATAGCCGATAAGTAGGATGTAAGAGTCAATCAAGGCTGGCGCGTGGTGAAGAAGAGGCTAAACCGTCAAGTCCCCAGAAATTAGAATACAGTCACGAGGTCAGGTTTTGCCAAAGAGTGTGAATGCTATTTTCTCTAGTCCCATAAGCAAAGGCAACTTCACTGACTTTGTGTTCACAGGATTGACAGAATATTTGACCTTCAGCCACATTTACTACTGGTTGTGGCTGGTGGCCCATGACAACGTTACATGCATTACCTCAAATGATATACAGACTCTGAAAGCAATTTACAGTACCCAAGAGGAAACCGACAGCTGGTGATTACTTCATGTGTTAAATTATGTGAAAAGGTTTAAGAATGACCAAGCCATAATATGGTCCCCAGACACAGACCTGCTGGTATTGGGGATTTATTTCAATGGATCTATCCCAGGAAAGATGTGGTTTAAAACTGAACAGAACATCCGGTAGATTCAGTTACACTACGCGCATCTGTAAAAAGCTTGGTTTCATGCTATGCCGTCTATTGTTGCCATTTCACGGATTGACTGAATGCGACAGTACAAGTTGTTTCAAGAGCCTGGGAACGAAGACTGTTTGGAAAATTCTCACTACTGATCAAGAGAAGTTTCAGGTTCCCGCAAAATTGGGAGACAACTTTAATCTTCCAGATGAGGTAAAAGACATATCTACTGAGCTGGTTTGTAGAATTTACCAACCCAAATCAGATATGTTATATATCAACAATTTTCGATACAAGATGCTCTGCATGACCTCAAAACAGAATGAACATCTTCCGCCATGTTATAACAGGCTAGTTCAACATCTTGACAGGGTTAATTTTCAATGTGTCGTTGGAAGCAAGCATTCATATACCATCTTCAACAGAACATGGATGGAACATGGACAGAGACAGACTAGTGTCACTACTGATGACTCAAGTTGCAGCACCAGATGCACTGGGGGATTTCACAACATGCAAATATGTCAAATCAAGACATTCTTTCCATCGTTGTAAGCGTGCCAAACTAGGGTTGAAGTGCAGCCCTGCTTGTTTGTGTGAAGGCAATAATGACAAGGGTGAGAACCGGCACATTCATTTGCTGGTTCTCACACTTGCTACCATTGGGTCTACTAGATAACTCATAGGTAAAGAGCTGTTGGAGAGCACGCTTTCTCTCTTTTGATAGAATCAATAATCTACCAAACAGTTCTCTCTCAGAATCAACAGATCTCATCTCATTGGGTAACCTTTTACCAGAAGACGGGATCTTTGCTAATGGAAATGTGAAGGGCACATCAACTAGAAAAAAATCGAATGTCATGACATGCGGATTTAAACGCGCAAAAATAAAGGAGCATACACACATGTATAACAAGCGTGTTTCCAATCATAAAATAATGGGAACAACCAAATCTATGCAGCAATATATATCCACAAATTTACGTTTTGAATTATTGTCATTATAACTTGCAAGTTATGTTTTTCTATTGTCGATTGGTATAAGGCTTCGCTTAAATCATTATATATTTCTCCTGTGCAGACAAGAATCTTGTTTGTCTGATCACCTATTTCAATGCTTCATATCTTTTAGTTAGCCACATAGCCACGTGTCTAACATATATTTTCCGAAAGAAGAGATATAGATCTTTCATTCGATATCAATGAACCTTCCCTTGCAGAGAGGTGCGACAGGGCTCCCAAGCACCCCATTTGGCCACAGGACTACATGTTTGTTTGTCTGTGTTGCTTAGTTTTCTGAGTTTGAAGTCGAAATCAAATAAGGAAATCAAATCAAAATCAAAATCGAAATCAAATAAGGAAATCAAATAAGGAATTGAGTATTGAAGGATTGATATGTAATTTCTCCGCAGTCGGGCCATATGCAATAATAATGCAACATTTTGTGGCACTGTTGTTTCTCATAGATATGGCTAGTCAATAATTACAATGCGTTCAATGATGTATGTACAACTGAGGACATGGTCCATCAGTATTCATCCAATTACAAAACCTATGTCTCGGTGATTGACTTATTTCTGTTCTAACTATAATTAGTTTATGCCCTGACTGCAAGAGGTGTTCTGGGTGAGTGGATTGTTTTATTTCTTGGATGAATGCCATATCAATTTTGTAATAATCGCATTCACTTCCCTGAGCTTCTCTTGTCGATGAACTGGCTAGATCGCAAACATTCTACATTGCGACAGTGAAGTCAAATGTGAGTGGCAGTGCTATAGGGGATCGAACACATTGCTGTTTGATTGAAGACAAATAGATATGATCATGGTATTGTTTGTATGTGGTTGTCAGTTCTCAAAACCTGATGACGTTAGCTTCCTCGAAGGTACTAGCGAAGGAGTTCACGTAAAGGTGTTATTTCGTCCTCTATCACCCATGGATACAACTGATATTAATAAATTATGGCGCACGCGCCTTTTCCTGCTTTACTAATATCAACATTATCTTACAGATTGTATTGTTTTATCATAACTTCCACATTGAATGGTCTAATGCTGACTACACAGCATAGGTGCTGTGATTACTGGTATCTAGGTCTCCCAATCATTGGTTATTTATATATCTAGCAAACATATAATGAATTGCTAATGCGTCATTGCATTGCCAGCCACTTTATCAGGAGGAACGCCACTGTTATATATAAAATCCATATGAACTTGATTGTATTCTTTTGTAACATTTCTTTAAACTTATCATCAACAATTATTAACTCTGGGTTACATTATGAAAGTGGTATGGTAGCCACTAGGAATTCTTTACATTATCTTCCAGTTTATGCGATGAATGAAGCATTTTGCGGTATGACGTTATGGAATGTTCTGAATTCAACGGCACTGCGATATTCTGTTCGCCCTGCCACGTTGTTAACATTATGAACATTACACCTTTAACTCAGAATACCAATAAAACAGCACCATACTTTACACTGTAATAATCAATCTGTTGGGTATTTTGAAAATACTTTGAATGTCAAATTACTGTTGCAATACTCAACAGCGTAAAAAGGTGCATATTCACCCAAGAATTTCTAAAAATAGAATGGTTAAAATGGTCTACTTTTAGATGCTTAGATTCTATGGCTAGATGTAATGAAACGAAATAAATCTTAGCATATGATGATGTCAGTATGTATACTTTAAATATAAATCTTTTAATTTGTGAAATTGAACTAGAGACATGTGACCCTATTTCAACATCACAATAAAAAATGTTATTAATTTATGCGGACAGAAATCATCATTTGCTAAGATTGATTTCGTTCATTACATTGATGGGTACAATTTAAGCTTCTAAATGTACACAATTTAAATTATTTTATTTTATAGCATTCTGGTTTAAATATGTTCCTTTGAATGTATTATTACTATTAAATTGGGATGCTGAGACCTCAGGGTTCAAAGGGTTAACATGGTTTAACAAAGCTAAATCCATCTGCAAATCCATATTATATGATTTCTTTCTAATAAGTCTTCATTATCAAATAAATTATATAATTATTATGTGTCATTATCAGTGGTGTGCTTATATCCTAAATACACAATTATCACAGCCTTACAAATCGTCGGCAAAGTAAAGCAATAATAGACGTATTTCTGGACAGCTGTGATACAATGTGTGCTGGATATATTTTGATTATCTATACAAATCAATCTGTGAAGCAACAGGAAAATCAAAGCCAAACAAATGTTTAGTTTTCGGGTGTTAACGATATTGATATTAACTTATGCACTTTGTGCATTCGTAAACAACTCGTGGTGGCATATGTTGAGGAAACAAGCTTAACAATTGCTTGTTTTATTGTATGGCATCTAATTTAATTTCTAATCTCGTGTTAATTGTGTAAATGTTTATTTATTTAACTTGATTGGTGTCTTATATATGGCAATGTGATGAATATCTAAAACAAATAAATGTGGATGTCATAGCAGCTAATAGACACATTCGTTCATCTGAGTAACACTACTACGGTGTATATTCATATACGGGCATAGTTATTGGCGTACATACTTAGAATTGTGACACACTTATTTTTTTGGACAGATAATATAAATTATTATGATGGATTAACATGCATGCAATAAAGACAATTAGAGTCAATGCATTCAACATGTTCAAGTGCATATGACCGAATTGCTTTCAATTTTCCTTGCAAGTAGAACATTATAGATACTGGTATATCTCGTTGTTATCGTCGTCGTCCTCATCATCGTCGTCGTCCTCTTGGTCGTGGTCGTGGCCAGTGCAGTCATCGTAGTCATAATCGTCCGCATAATCATCTTCTTTGATGTCATTTGAATCCCTATCACTATCGTCGTCATCATCAACATCGTCGTTATCATGCTCAGCACCCTCATCCGCATCATTTTGTTGTTGTTGTTGTTTTTGTTGGTGTTGTTGCTCTTGTTGTTGTTGTTATTGTCGTTGTTGTTGTTGTTCTTCTTCTTCTTCTTCTTCTTCTTCTTCTTCTTCCTCTTCTTCTTCTTCTTCGACGAGGAAGACGTGTGTTTTTTCGCTCTGAGTGAAAACGGAATTTAACGTGTCAATTGTAGATAATTGTTTCGATATCTTGCATAGTGCACGTACTCACGTTCGTGTATATATGTTTGTGACAATAGTGTTGTGTATATGTACGGAATTATTGAACATTTGTGTGTTATAATTTCGACATACGTGTTTACTTAGTAAACGTATAGCGTCATTAGCTTAGTGTAGTTGGCCTGTTTGGCCTGACTGACTACTTGATTAGGCCATTGAACTGTAACAATGAGCCAGTCAGTCAGCTATGCCTCGCATCGGATCACGAGCCTTTTGTGGGTATCGATCGCAAACACAGTGTTCGAATCGATTGTCTGACATGGGATTCAGTAGAGGCCTATGTGAAAAGCGCCGCCACTGTCGTACGGCATGATAATGTCATTCCAGAAGTAAACGAAGAATTTTCATGTACGTAAAAACTGAGCAGCACGTGAGACAACTATGCATTGATGGTATTGAGGTAGGTGGCGCTTATCATAACGTGCATTCGCTAGAAAATGAACCTACCGAGTTCATAATCTCCAAAGTTCCACCATATATTCCAAATTTCGTTTTGAAACACATTTGGAAAGCTATGGTCAAGTGTTTGGGAACTTCCGGGCTATACCACTAGGATATAAGTCACCAGAGCTATAGTATAGAGTACACAGGCATAGGGGCCAGCATGTATCAGGCACGCAAAGGATGCCATAACATCAACTTGTTAAGTGATTTGCAGTCAGGTGTCAATGAACAGAAGCGAGGGCCATGAAGGGCAAACAGACACTAAAGGAGATTAGGACGCCTGCAATGGACAAGACGCAGTTGGGGGAAGGTTGAAGAAAAACGGGTTGCTGCTGGAAGAAGTTACTCATCATCATCCGCATCATTCGATGAATCCAATCTGTTGAGCTGTTGCCCATACTGATTGCCGGGCAATAGAGGGATCGATGCCATGCTTTGTCTCGCCCATTACTGGCTAAGCACTTCCCACGTTGTGTGGGTGTTGGGATCGATTTAAATAGCTTGACCCTGAATTCTCAGGATCTCATTTTCAAGGTAACTAGGCAGCTAAGCTGTTGAATATTGTGAAACAAGTTTGACTGCGTCCTGCGTCTGCCTATGGTAGCAACAGTGCCCAGTCTAATTGGTTTCGAAATAGTCAATAGAATGTTTATAAAATAGTAAATCTATCAAAGCCATACACTTTGTATACTTGCCGGGCATTTATTAAGTGCTCATGACCGTGCTAGATACGCCATTCATTATGCATTATGATAATAGCATCAGCCTGCACGTGCCATAAATGACTATGAGTGACAGAGGTTCCACCCAGTGATGAACAACCCCGAAAGGATATCTACACAGAATTCCAGAGGAGAACATCGGAGCATACTAAATAGAGGGATTTGCTTCTGAATAGCAGCTCATTTATCGACTCCCAATCACCCCCATTTGATGTGTGTTGGGTTCGATTTGAACCCAGACAGGATGTATAATAGTGACGGACACCTTGATTTTCATAACGCAACTATGAATGTGACGTTAGCGCTAACTAGTGGCGTATTTGATCATAACTACAGATACGTGAGTGACACATTGGACAACACAATCATTTATTGGCACAATGCCGCAGCTTAACTCATCTTACTAGCTCCGCTGTGTGTAGCCGTACATACAGTCCTTCGATCTTCACCAATCAAATGGCAGCTTTCAGATGTCCACGAGACCAGGCAATAGGACGATGCAGATTAGGTTTTCGTGTTCCATTGTATACAGCTTTTTGGTCTGGGTCTTGTTGCTAGAGATATCCTGGGATATACAGACAGTAGACTCAGCGAATATGACGTCCAATGGTTACAACGAATATGGAGTCACGGCATTGCATGCTGAGTATGAGTGCACTCAGGATAGCATTGCATGCTGGACAAATAAGGTTAATCGTGCAATGTGTCTCTATTTAATGGGACACGAGAACTAGAACTCGGGATGAATTACTAGACAGAACATGTGTAGCAGATGGTACCCGTCATGATAAAACGGTTATGCATAGCCGGGGCTACAGGGGCCATTATTAAAGCTGTATGGGAGCCAGCATATACATGAACTATCCTTAAATCTACTAGGGTCAAGCATAATGGGAAATATAAGCAGCAGACCATCTTATTAGGTGCTATCTATACAAAGTTAACCTATTATCCCCTCTTGTGTCAACAGCGCCTCAAAGCGCTCATAATTCTACGTATATTAACCAACCCTTTAATTATGGTCAAGAATTTTCAAGAAATTAATAATTTTCACAATAAAATTTACAAAAATAACTTTCTGTTGTCGTGCAAACAGATATTACTCAAGACCACTACAGATGCTGTTTTTGACCAGCTTGACCATGAAAATGGTCAAGAAAATCTAGCAAAAGTTAATGTCTATTGGCCGGCTGAGAGAAGACTATTTTTAATTTACCACTGGAATGACCTGCTCGGTAAGCGTGCCAGTCATTCTAGTGGTACATTTTTTTTAATGCCCGTTTTCGGCGTTCTTGACCATTAAAGAGTTAAGTTAGCACAAGATAACTTAAGGATTCCAGTGATTCTTTGAAAATATGTGGACATACCCCACCTTCCACCAGGCTGCACAACCCGATATTATGATCACAACCTCATGATGCAGATATTCAGACAGGCAGATCTCACGTTTTGCATACATGTTTGATTTAGAATTTGAATATTCAAACGATTTATTTCATGACGCATTAAGACAGGCGAATACTGGTTTAGATATGACATGACATCCGCCAATCAATAATGATATCCATATCAGTTTCATTTATGCTGTTTAATGAGCAAGGCACTACCTTTAGTAGTAAAACTATCAACAGCAGAGCAGAACGTTACGGCAGCGCATCTATCAAAGTGGCCAAAGTGAAGACCGCACCAAACTACGCTGGGAGCGCATAACATCTTGCGCCACATTAGCGAACGCTTAAATGAGCTTGCTATTCAATAAGCAGACCCCCTAGCAGCTGAAAGCACTGCCACTGATGACTGTCACAAAATGTTTCGGGTAGCCGGAGCCCTGAGAGTTACTGACTACACACCACCACGCACTGTACACAACTCTGAAGGACACTTTATCGGGACTGACCAGTACAAAGCCGAGGCGATTCGAGAATGGTCCAAGCCTTTGTACCCGTTCTGAGGAGACCCCAGACAATTACTAACGGCAATTAAAACAACAGAAGTTGAGAAGGAAGTTAAAGCCCTGAAGAAATGGATGTGCATCTGAACCTGAGGGCATGAGCAATGAAGTATTCAAATATGCAGGTGACATTATCTCAAAACCGATCTCGCACATAATCGATTCAGCTTTTATACACCACCTTCCCATTGACGGTGTAGGCTAAGGCACCCTTATCGCACTGCCAATGCCAGAGAAGCCACCTGCTCCCAGCCAATCTGTCACTCATTGTGCTTCTCAACAGTATATGTAAACTCCTATTCAATGTTACTGTATGCCGCATCCGCATTATGTCAAAGTGGTTTCAAACGTGGACGCAGTTGCGCAGACATTGTATGGACTCGACGCACGCACGCTTGTGTCGGTAGTCATGTCCAAACACTGGGATTTCCACAAAATGGGCATTGACTTGTCGCTGTATGATGTTTCTACTACTACACTCACAGAATACGGTAATTATACATGCCGCCTTCTTATCTCCAGGTTGGCTTAGCACTTCTGGTTGTAAAATAAACAATGTATATTGAACTATATCGCCATAACCGTAATGGCGACAGAACCGATGGAGTGTATGGTGTTGCCATATCCTCAGAACAAATGCGGCATTATTACATCTTGATAAAGATCTAGGTGAGCCAATGAGGAGGCATACGAATACATGCCAAAATGGTAGATATGCTAAATCACCCATTGCAGTTCAAATTATAGATGTGGCTTGTTGCATAGTGTTTTGAAAATATTCTTTCTCATCTCTCTTGAGCTAATGAAATACACAAATGGATTGACCACACTGTTCAGGTAGCAGACATGCATTGCATATACAAGTACTGACACATGAAATGATCTAAGTGGATAGTCCTGTACAAAGTGATAGAAGCCATGAAGAAACCGAGGTAAAACTGACAGAAGGAACAGAACAATAATGATAGACACTGTCCTAGTGCTCGTACTACGTCGTTCTTGGTCCGTTAGATTGGAATTTATTGATAATCTCCATTGCTTTGTCATATGAAAGATCGCTATCAGAACGGCTGGAAAGACAATTTGAAGTATGAGTACAACGCCTTCCCTCAATTCTGCGTCGCCATGGTAATTGCACACACCTACTATTACATCTCCAACGCGAATATGGTATGCTCTTGATACTGCAAACAATGGTACTGAGATACATGCAGCAATGAACCACAATGCTATGGCACACCTCAACATGTATGGGCTTGTTACTCTGACTTTTGCAGCTAAAGGTTCGGTTAGTTGATAAAACCGGACACCCGATAATAACATTAATACTTGCCTTTGTATGCAGTCGACATTGAAAACGAGGAAATCCGGCATAAAATGTCAATTGCACCTGGCCAAGTTGAAACAATCAAGGGAAATACAAACATTCCTAATATCGCCGCCCAGAAGCAGGTCAAAAGAACACACACGCCTAAACTAGTAAGCAAGGTAAACACTGGGATCCGATATTTTCTAGACTTTATCAGGTAGACTAACAGAAAAATGTTGACTATCGTTCCAAATCCAAACAACAGGACAAAAAATGATTTGGGAACCGTTACTTCTAGTGTGTGATGTTAGTTCAGTAATGACATTAAGCGAATATCCATAGCAGAGTATAAGTTTGAAATATTCCTCTCTGGTACTAGTATCGATACATTGATTACTGTCAAGTGTGTCATGTTGTTCAGATATGGTGAAACCAATTATTCCAGAAGAATTGAGAATCTGTTCTTCTACTTTCCACATACGAAATTAAATGTCGTCATTCGCTGTTCTTTTGTGGAAATGTGCAGGAATACCTGCGCATAATTTAGTTTAAGATGACTTTAATAATGTAACCAATAGAGCGTTCGCTCAGCATGCGTTTCATTAGTTTTGGGTTATTAACGGTAGCAGCGTACTATGATCACTATAACTCCCGTGATTCACATAAATAAATGGCAGAATCCATTTTAGCTATGCCACCGCCTATATCTAGCTAGGCTCCACACAGGTGTTCTACTCTTAGCAATAAACTCAAGATGTTCAAGAAAAGTTTATGTTTTGCTCACTAAACAGCCATTAATTGCAGACCTAGAGCCTATTTTTGTATGCTAACCACTAGAATGTACACGCCTTTCTTTCTGTTATTCTGCAATTGAAGAAATTTCTCAGGACCACATGGCAGAAATAAACATTAACATGTTAATGGCTAAGAAAATCCAAATGTTTGCTCAGCTAGTGTCCATCTACAGGCCATGAGAAGAATATTTTTTTAATTTACCACTGAAATGACCAGCTCGGTTACCGTGCCAGTCATTTCAGTGGTAACTTTTCAAAGATAGTCTTCTCTTCGTCTGACAATGGACATCCTAATCATACATTTGAGCTGCTGTGTTTGACGATTAAATGGTTAAATCGACACAAGAGGTGATAAATAATACAATTTCAATAGGAAAGTTGCTTTAACGATTACATTAGTTTTTAAACATACAATTAAAGATTACAGAATTCATCACGTACATGCATACCAGATGGATATGTAAATGAGAGTAATGCGTGAATATCGCCACATTGACACTGTCTTACCTAATCTGTTAATATGTAGCTATGCATATAATGGATTACATATAAATACATATGTACTATCAAATTGACACATGGGTATACCGGACAACCGTCTATATGGATACAGTTCCTTTCAGATGGGACCGCAGCCTTTGATGAATGTAATTAAGAAAGCGACGATGACAGATTTCCTTGTGCTATCTGCGCCCTTTTATTCTATTCAGCTTTTTTCAATCGATGGCGCCCCCTTACTCTAATTGAGAAGTGTCTAGTGAGTATTCGAGGTGAGGGTGTGTGTGTGGCGTATGTTTGGGGATGGCTGGGTGAGGTGGGATTGGTGGTGGGTGGGTGGTGTGGGTATGAAGACATAATTATTTGATCTGAAGAAATATAACCATCTAGGTCTACATATAACACACTCTCATAGATATTGTGCTTACATTAACATGCTTTAGCATTTGGGCTTGATTACTGTACCCCCGCCCCACCCACCTATCCCAACACCATCGCACCGGGTCTTTATCGCTATCGTAATTGAGTATCTTCTCGGTAAAACCAAACATGATTTGCTGATAAATATTGTGATCTGCTTATTAATAGCAACGTTTGTTGCCATTTATAAAACACTTAATAGATACTATTTGGTTTCTAACTAGAGAAGTCATAACATGTGAATAATACCCAGCCTTGTTGGAATGCCTATCCCAGTGGAGTGTTCATCAGACTGAAGAGAATGTCCATCTCAAATGCGAAACTGGTATGTAGTAAGAAAGCAATGCCTGCCCAAGAAGGAGCACCCCAATTTGATTGGCGTATATCGACTCCCTGATTTAAGCTCCAATTCACCTAGAACCCTAATCCACTGTTGAACAAAATAAAATGCCAGGTACGCAGGTCCAAATGTGTAATTGGCATGTTGCAGTTGCAGCTATGCCCCACCCATTTCTAGCTACGCTCCAGCCGTGGTTTTGTCAGTGTTTGGATCGATCGATCCATGCACTCCATGAATCTCATTTTCCAGAAAACTCTACAAGTAAGCAGTTGCATATTTTGAAACCAATTTAACTGCCGGCAGCAACAGTGCCTAGTCAAATTTGTTTTAAAATATTCATCAACATGGTTATTAAATACTAAATACATACAATCCGCACAACTTGACAGACTATTAAGTGAGTCATTTATGACGTAATTGATTATTACGTCAGTCTACATGTTACGTAGTTGATGATGACGTCATATGCTTGACTGAGAAACTGGATTCCTCTATTGAAATGATCTCAAGCTCAGATGATCCAAGTTGACCGGCATCATCACGTTCTCGGGCTAAGATATCCTTGATGGCACAATTGGGAGGTTGGGGTAGCGGCTGGGGTCGTTTGAACTTTGATTCCGTTTATTATCAAAGGTTGCTCAATGGATGGCGATGATTGGTGAGAAAGGTGCTTTTGAGACATCGACGCGCTACTACCTCAGCAGTAGAATGATGTAAGCAGATGTAATTTGATCTAATTGTGATTGTGGTATCTAGCTTAGGATGTTCTAATACAAGGATCCATTTCTACCTGTCCTCCGCCCATTTCGAGATAATCTCCGCCTACTCGTTATACACGCATTGGACTTAATCTGAAATTTTGAAACATAAATTCCCAACATGTATGCTTTTGAATATTGTGCAACTTATTTGACAGGGAGCTGTTTACTGTCTATGACAGCTTGAGCTCTCAGTAAAATTAGGGTCACAATATTCAACAGAATGTTTACTAAATTTTAAATTCATCAAGGACATATAATTTGTATACTTCTTGAGAAACCTTTTAAATTTCTTTAGAGCGCTAGATGACATTATGGATGTGATGCCAGCTAACATGAGATTTATTTGATTATGACACAAGCTACTCAAGTAGAAGAGGGGGACATTTTAAGATCCCCATGGCGAAACCTACTTATGGACTTCATTCGTCCCCTGAAACAGCAAAACATCAAATATCAGTATTGGTCCAGCCTCGGTCCAGTAAGTTGTGGTATCAGGGTAGTAAGTTCTCTTGAAATTGATAACCTGGAAATTGAGGGACTACAAGGGTAAAATGAGTTGGTGTAGCGCGGCTCGACCGGTCAGGTACGAACCATCCCAGCAGATCTACGTACAGAAAGGCTGGACCGGGTGCGTTCCAAGTACGCCCCCTGGGTAGGACAGTACGTGTGTATACTGTCCTATAGGAGAGGTTCGTAGAACAACTAAGTCCATGATATCGCCTGGCGTGCTTACACGGACGTCAGAGATTGCGTGCCTACGCACGTTACTGTTGGAGAGAAAAGCATACAATTTTGTACCGAATTGGTACATATAATTCTTTTACATTATACTTTCCTCTTCGTTCACGGATGAGGTGATGAGCAGAATGAAACGAAGAATCCAAATCGTTTTACCATTTTAAAATCGGTTCACAATTAGCCGAGTTATTCTTAATTGAACCGGCAAATTCCTTTCAAAATATATTTCTCCATAGCCTTAGCGTATGCTTACCCTTAGTGCATGGGTACGATAGCGTGTCACGTGATCGCTTCACTGCCTCTGTTGCTCGCTTGCTGATTGGCTGTGGCGCTCCAGCTGTGACGTCATGAGTAGTATAAAAGGTGCTGGAAAATCAGGATCGAGAGCAGTCAGGAGAGAAATGATAGTGGTGAGGTGCCTGGTCTGAGACTTAGCGAGTCGTGGGCAACTGTTAACCGTATAGTGTGCTCCCTATAGCCAACTGTCGTGCCATTCGGTTTTGAGCCCTCGCCTCTAGGGTACTAGCCACCACATCTGCATCTTTGGACGCTCCCGGAAAGATATCACGCAGGGGCAATAACAAAATTTAAGTAAGGTGACCCAAGCTACCAGCTGCAGAGGGACCTTCACGCAGATGGACCTTTTGGCCCAGATGTAAGCGCATCTAAGTATGTAGGGCGAGTGATGTGGTCGATGAATAACTCGTCAGATCTGCCATACCAGGCCAACCCGTGGTAAATCAAATCCGCCATGTTTTGTGCTCAACCGTAGGCATTTTGACCGCAGTTAGGGGACATTGGCTGCTGTATCGCATGAGCTATGATGTGCATCTCGTCTTATGATCCGCCAGAATGCATCCGCATTATTAACTTTCATCCATATCCGTTCATACCTACATGGCAGCTTTCAACTTCTGCACCATTACAGAACTTTCAAAACACAGCTTAAATTATTAACTTTGTGCATGTATGTGACTAACTACTCATCATCCACACCCGCAAATGTTCTTCTTCCCTGTTCCTGAAAATGAACCGCATTAGGAAGTTCCCCTGCAGCTTTTCCTAACAGCTAACTACCGCACCATGCACCATGCCATTACGCATTCCAAATGTGTAACTATCAATTGCTGTGATTCCAGAACTTTTTCCGTACCGATGACTAATAGGTACTCCGTTATTATTATATTATTACTGTATTCATGTATTGTTTTTTCTGTAACGGGTACCGATAACTACTAAGTACCCTCCGGTCGTTTGAGATCGCATTTTTATAGCTTATTCTTTTAATGCACATGTTTATAGTATTCTAATTTTTTTGCCAATGGGCACTGTTAATGTCGTGTGACCTATTCTTACTGTTCTGTGATAAGTTATGGCAGTAGCCATCCTAGTTAGATATGTTTTGCTTATTTTGTATAACACATTAGAACCGCAGTTCGTTAGGCTACACAATACAGCACCAACAACCGCACCAACAGCATCAATTTTTCACTGAAGTCGCTGATCATGTTCTCACTACGCGAACATGGCATGCGGTAGACTAAACCTAGACTATTGTAGCTTGATAGGATAGGTGTATAGTAGTAGGAACGATTACTCTGTAGGAGACATTTTGTGTAAGTCTCTTTTCCGGGAATAGCGGATATGTAACACCGCACACTGGCTAGCTTGTATAAATTGGTCATATACCTTAAGGCCTCGGGTTCTTATGAATATAAGAAAAATTGTCTCTGTCTACGCTCCTCCAGTCCCCGGGCTTAATAATTGTTTGGACCTCATCCATCATGTTGTTTAGAGCTGACTTTGAAACTATTGGGGTTTCAGAGCAGATAGAAACAAAGTGAGGATGACCGCACACACTTCCCCTGTATCTTCGGATACTAGTTAGTTAGAAAACCACGCCAAAGTAGGAAGCACTGCGAAACTATTATAGTTACTAGCCTGCAATGCATCTCTGGGCGAATTTCACTTAACCCTAACGACAGGTAAAATGTTAGTTCCCCGGGTACGGATCTCACATGATCCACCTCCAACACACTGGTGACGGACAGGACTCAGCTCTCCGCCTAACGCTACAAGTGACTGGGTACGGTCTTAGAATCCACCACGCCCTCGCGGGAAGGTCACCATAGTTGGATAGCTGCGTCGTTGTCCCCACCATAAACGTATAAGTGCTTTCCATATGGTCACTGAGCACCCTCGCCTGTTAGCCTCATATGTTAAAGATAGTTAGAATGCATTGCCATTTGCGGCTTAACCTTGATCGTGACCCAAAAATCTAAATGTTAGGATAGGATCTAGCAGAAGGATCGCATAAATAAAGTAGCGACAACTAATTCAGCATCTTTGAACATACATAATATGACGGTGTTGAATTGTATTGTCACATAATAATTTCACTAGGTTGACTCGTTTTCATAGCTTAGTTTGAACAATAGAGTGGATATTTTTGCCATCTCGCTTCCTCCGCTTCGGCGTTGTAGGCATGTTTCTGTGACGGAGGCCCGCACGAGGCACTTTCCTCTCGCAACAAATATTGTTTGTGGTAAGGGTTAAATTGCTTTATATTAAACTTGTTAAGTAGCTGCGGTAGGACCCTCCTTTGTGGAGATGCCTCACGGATTATTATGTGTGAGGTACCTCTGGCGAGGACGGGGATGGCGAGTCATCAACTTGACATCATGTACTTGACCTCTCTCTTGTAACAGCAAACGAGTAACATTGTATGACTGTTACAGTTAATTATTGTATGTATTTAATTATTCCCCATACTAAATGGAACAAGGCGCCCATCACACCGGTGACACCAACAGCGAGGATGAGATCGCATGGCACCACTGGAACATAAATGTTCCACCAGCTCTAGAAGTCAGTCTTTGTATAATCCGGCAGTGCGCAACACCAGATCCGCAACCCCGAATCCGCAGCTAACCAGCAGCCTCATCCCAGCATAGTGCGTACTTGTGGAGCTGTGGAACGAGAGTATCCACCGGACCAGGGCGCACCCGATGTGGGGCTCGAACGAGAAGCGAAACCACGCCCACACACATCATCCGTATGTTCCAGTCTCCCTTCTACTATAATCAGTAACCCCCTGCCGCAGAGGTCGAGCATTACGATGGAAGTGCTGCTCGAGCAGTACCGACGATGAACTAAATTAGACAGAATTAGAAGACACACCACCATTACGACAACAGGAGTACTCGCCGATAAGTGAGGAGGCTTTCCGCGATGCCTCCCAGACATTACCCTGTCTGACACACGTGCCAGGCATTCGACACCTTTGCCACATCACAGACGTCAGCAGAGAAGTCCCCCATAAGGTCAACCATCACAACCTACACGCCCAATGCGTTCACCACGTCAACCTGACGGTGACCAATGGCCTGCCCCACATGCCCCGTGGCCCACATCTCCACCCACTAGAACTTTGTCACCACGCTACCCATCTGTACCGTGGTACACGCAGTAGAATGTGGATACGCCACAACCTACACATCCCAGAAGCAGCACCCACACACATCAAACCCAGCGTCCGCGTCACTCTCCTGGACCACCATCGCATAGAAGAAGACCCACGCACGCGGATGCATGACACACCACCACCCATTCATCGTCCTATACTGATTAGGAAGCCAGTGGAGTCATCATTACCCACATACCGCACAGAGCAATACAGACGAGAGTGTTGACCTCAGATGTACAGATACCAGGACACGAGAGTCAGCACCAACAGATACCAACCCACATCAGCATTCATCCCTCTATCTCCCGCGCCCCCATCTGGATGTGCACCCATAGTTCACTACCATGGTACCGGCGAGTAATCCTTCCATCTGAATTCAGTGGGGAGGGTGACTGGGCCAACCACAAGTGCCAGTTCGAAATCGTCAGGCACACAAACAGATGGATGGACCAGCAAATGGGAGAGTATCTGACCACCAACCTGTCAGGGAAAGCCCTGCAGGTATGGGGTCAGACCTCACACCAACATACACGGAATTGGGCAACGCCCATCCGATGTCTCGTCACTAGATTATTCCCCAGCACCTTTTATGAGGGAGTGATGCAACTTCACCTTGACGTATGCATTGATGCATTAAGCGGAAAACTATCTGTTATGGAGCACAGGCATCTACAGACCCTTACTGCGACAGCAGTGCAGATAAAGAACTTCCTCGAGAGAGAGAGAGAGAGAGAGAGAGAGAGAGAGAGAGAGAGAGAGAATAATCGCAGCCACCTACACCCTATCAATGAGCTGAATGATGCCAACCTTCTGATTGCCACAGCCATCACGCAGATAGAAACAACAAGAGACACCAACACTTCACCGCAACAAGAACAACCCCCAGTCAAGATTACGTGTCTAGAGGAAGAGGGTGTGTCCAGTCCCATCGTGGAGGCCACAACAACGCCGCAGGATGCGGTAACCAGCACAACAACAGCAATAGGCAAGCTGCACACGACATATTAGAAGAGATCACTAAGCTGATCTCCACACTTACCAATTTAGTCACCACACTCAGTAACGCAGTAGCAACAGAACAGACTACACGACCTCCACCAAACAGCAATGAACGGCACACCCAGCCACCCAATAATGTTTTGGATGTGGTCACATAAGCCATTGGAAGGAGCGATGTCCAACCCATCCCCTTCCACTACACCAGCAACTGATCGTCGAACACCGCAGTTTGAAATCCTTTAAACTAGAATGGGCACTGATTAGAGAGTCACTTCAGTGCCCACTCCTGCAACCCGTCTCAACTTCGGTCCATCAACACCAACGTCAGGTGGACACACCAACAACAACCGCAAACACTACCTCAACAAAGCAAGACATTACACGAAAACTGGCTTCACACAAGTTGGAGCCTACGATACGCACCGCATCCGCAGCTCCGACATTACAACCCCCTGTGAAAAGTTGTGACCCCACAAAATCTGCATCTACTACACCCTCTTTCCTATGTAAAACAGGAGTGGGTGGTTGGAGCACCTCCACTGAAACAACGCTTATTCAAGCACTACGGCCCACAGCCATAGCACATACCACACAGTGCCCTCTGGTGGTATACAATACACACCTACCCTCATCATCATCTCCCGCACCCAGCAGCAGTAGTGATACGGATGGAGCACAGCACCCAGCATCAGAGATTCGCAAAGGAAACCACAACAAAAAGTCGACCAAGGGACGCTGTTGCTTTTGCGCTTCATACAAACATCCCATGATGTGCTGCCCTAAATGGCTGGCTCATGTGGTGACATGTCCGCACCGTTCCAGTTCCATCCAAACTGCTGTATACACAAACTCCCCCAGCCACCCCCACCACACCCCAGCATCAGAAATAGTACCACTGCTACCCCCAGCTTCGTCGTCGCCAAAGTAAAATCAGCAGCAATGACGACGAGCTGGTCCCTTCCTCACTCAGCCGCCCACTGCACTCACGGAAGCAATAGAGAAGCAAGCCATCTACATACGAGGCCCCACCACAGCAAAGGAGACTCCGCACACCGCAATCTTGGAGACTCTTCCGCAAACATACTGCAAAGTCATTTATAAATGTGCTTGGTTGTTCAGTGGGATTTCTACCTGTGCCACAGTAGACTCTGGAGATACCCTCACCGTTTTTAACAAGCGTCTCTATGAGAGCATCCCATCTCATCAAAGACCACGATTTAGGACCGCAAACATATTTTTGTAAACAGAAACTTGAGCCGACGTTCCGGTGACTGGTACTATATACATGATAATACAGATAGAGTTGATGTAATTCATTCAGCGAGTTGCCATCGCCTCTATCCAACGCCAGTGAAGCCGCCATTCACTACAGATATCAGGAATTAGACATACACGACCGTCGCATACCCCTTGGACCGGAGTCATCACTGCACGACACTTGTGCGGTGATTTTAGCTTCTGCAGCATCAGTTGAGTCTGGACAGGAGGAATTTCTATGGGCCACCACACCACAGTTAGGAGACAACACACACATAACTATGCTGGAACCCGACCCTGAATACATGATCACCTCCCAATGTACGAGTCCACGGATGATTGTGGACACCACCAGCAAGATCCCATAATGCTTGTCCGAGGTGTTCGCTGTAGCCATTTGTTGGACGTGATTTCACTAGAGACAGCTCCCACCAACAGCTTCCGATGACAACATTCCAGAATATTTGCATGACCTATACTTGTGTGCCACAGTTGGACTGACGCAATCTCACAAACGTGATGTACAACGGATCCTGTTTAAATACCAGGAGAGTTGTGAGAAACTCACCTCGTGCGTCACTCCATTGACACCAGGAATAACCGGTCTGTTTGACAACCGTTACATCGTCTTCCCATACATAAAGAGGCAGAAGCACACCAGCATGTGAACGACATGTAGTGGACAGGCATAATACAGCCTTCAGCATCCCCAATGGACCAGTTCCATAGTACTTGCAGGCAAGAAAGACGGATCCTTGTGGTTTTGCATTGATTACTGCCACCCTAATGATCTAACTGAAAAGGAAGCGTATCCGTTACCCTGGATAGTTCCGGCATTAGATTCCTTATCCGGAGTCAAATTGTTCTGTACACTTGACGTGGCAAGCGGATACTGGCAGGTAGCCATTGATCAGGCTGATGGAGAGAAGACAGCATCGTCTGCAGAGATGGTCTTTTCCAGTTCCGCAAGATGGCTTACAGTTTGTGCAACGCTCCCGGAACATTCGAGCATCTCATTGCGCAGGGATTAACTACCCTGCAATGGGAGATCTGCCTCTGTTACATCGACGACGTTATCGTTTGTGGCTCTTCGTTTAAGCAGACTACGTCCAACTTGGACACAGTTTTGATGTGGTTCCACACCGCTAACCTCAAACTCAAACCCTAGAAGTGTCATTTCTTCAGACAAAGTGTCGAGTTATTGGGACATGTAATGTCCGCAGATAGAGTGACCACGCAACCCTAAAACACATAAGCAGTCGCAGACTGGCAGACGGCAACTTCTGTAACAAATACTCGAAGTTCCCTCGGGCTCTGCCAGTACCATCGCTATTGAAGCTAAGCTTCCCTCGTTGGTAAATATATTCTTCATATGTTTATGTATGTCTTCCCTTCATTGTGAGAAGTCCCAAAACCCAATGGATACCCAGCCGGAGGGAGTGCCCAGTAGCATGATCAATAGCAATAAAGTAATTCCCATCCCAAATGGCGAACTTACATGTAGTAAGAAAGGATTGCGTGTCCAAGAAGGAGGACGATAATTTGATTGGCGTATATAGAGTCCTTGATTCCATGTCCAATTTACTTAGAACCCTAATCCACAACAATACCCAGGTACCCATGTCCAACCTGTTGACTGACATAGAGCAATCGTTCATTCAAGTTGTTTTAATGGAGGAATCCAATTATAGCTATGCTCCGTCCATTTCTCGATAAGCCCCACACATGCGTTGCGTGTGGTTGGATCGATGGATCCCTGAACTATCTGACTATCAATTTCCATACAACTATACAGGTAAGCAGTTGTATGTTTTGAAACTAGTTTGACTGCATGCTGTTGCTGCACATGCATGTTTATTAAATAGCAAATACATACGATTCGTACACCTTGACAGACTATTACGTGAGCCATTCATTACTTAATTGATTGTTAGATCAGTCTACACATCTCGTAGTTGATACTGACGTCATATGATTGACTGAGAAACTGGATTTCTCCATTGAAATGATCTCAAGCTTAGGTGATCCGAGTTTACCAGCTTCCCAATGTTCTCGGTCTAAGATATCATTGATAGCACACCTGGGAGGTGGGGTGGTGGTGGTGGGGTTGGGGGTGGGTTGCAGTGGCAGGTGGGGTCGTCCGAAATTTCATTCCGTTTATTATTACAGGTTGCTCAATGGATTGCGACGATTGGTGAGGAGGTGATTTTGAAACATCGACACGCTACGACGTCAGCAATAGACTGATGTGAATAAACAGATGTAATTTGAGTCAAGATGTGATCATCGTATCTAGCCAAGGACGTTCTAATACAAGGATCCATTTCTACCAATGCTCCGCCCATTTCAAGATAAGCTCCGCCCTCTTTTTATACACGTGTTTGTATCAATCTGAAACTTTGAAACCCAAATTCCCAAAATTAAAATTTCAATTGTTCTCCGTTTGTTTTTGAATATTTTGTAACACATTTAACTGGGAGCTGTTGCTGTCTATGGCAGCAAGAGCTCTCAGTAAAATTAGGTTCATAATATTCAACAGAATGTTTACTAAATTGTAAATTCATTAAGAATAGATTTCGTACAATTCTGGACACACTTTTAAAATATTGTGACAATGCTAGATGACATTATGATTGTGACGTTAGTTTACACGCGATGCATTTGAGTATGATGCCAACTACTCACTAACAAAACATCAAATACTTTACACTTTAAAAACAATGGACTTTGAGTAGTTGCTACTGACAATGTCTCTTTGTCAAATTAGTTTCATAATATTCAACATATTACTAGTATGTTATCTTAAAATTGGTAACCTGGAAATTGTAGGACCACAGAGCAAATGAGTTAGTCACAACTAACAGCAGGTTTATATTCATAGGAACATTCCTATACGCAGACCTTCTTAAACTGTTCTTTAAAACAGTTGTTGAGAAAGATCGAGTAACTGAAGAATAGTAAGAGAGAAAATACTTATATAAAGCACCGTACCTGAAATCTGCGTAGGCGATTTGATATATTCAACCGCATGTTTCTTAAATAGTCAGACTATTAAGAGTTAAAGGCGGGGCTAATATAATCATTTATGACGTAATGATTATGCTGTCATTCTACACGCCGCGTATCTGATTATGATGGCATATGACGTCAACGCATCGATAGATACTCTGGTAAGGTAAATTTGATGCATACCAGTGTGTTTAATAAAAGGTGTCTAGTATGTGCTTGTCATTGCGACCTATGCATGCCAACCTTAACCGTAACTCTATAGATGCATACACAGGCGGTTTAAAGTTGCACGAATTGAGAAATGTGAAATCAGAATTCCTCCTTTGCGCATTATCAAATTTGAATTTCTCGCTGACTTCTTTGTATACATGCACTGCTGGTGATTTTGATTGTATTTCGCGAGTATTGTATACATGACCATAACAGTTCTATTGGCATACCTACTTTAAGATCATATAGCCGTGTTGGAAAGAATTCTTGTTCAGGTATTTTGCTGCATTTCGCACATGTTGATACTGCTAGCGCCAAAATACTGAAAACATGTGTTCTAGGCTGTTAACAACTGGTGCGGCAGTGTATTTTGAAAACAGGTTGCCTGTATTATTCTGAAGAAGAATACATAGGTGAAGAATAAGAAGAAGAAAAAGAAAAAGAAAAGAAGAAGCAGAAGAAGAAGAAGAAGAAGAAGAAGAAGAACAACAACAACAACAACAACTACAGCAACAACAACAACAACCAAATGTTACAGCGATGACAACGATGATGGTGAGAAACTAACTTAGCTATTTCTTTCTATTATGATAAGGACGAAGATGATGGCACTGAGAATGATAACGACGATGTTGATGCCGCCGACAACGACGATGATAAGGATTTTAATGACATCGAAGAAGATGATTATGAAGACGATTATGACTGCGACGAATCTACTGATGAGGACCACGACCACGAAGACGACAACGATGACGACGATGACGACGATGACAACGAGACATGCCAGTATCTATAATAGTCTACTACCAAGGGAAATTGAAAACAATTCGGTCTTTTTCACTTGAACATGTTGAGTACATAGGCCCGAAATGCCATCATTGTGTGCATGTTAATCTATCATACGAATTTATATTATCTGTCCAAAAACAATAATTGTGTCACAATTCCATGTATATACGTCAGTAACTATGACCCTATTAGAATATACATCCTAACAGTGTTACTCAGATTAACTAATAGGCCTATTAGCTGCTATGACATTCACATTTATCTGCTTTAGATACTCCTCACATTACCTTATACAAGACACCAATCAAGTTAAATAAATCAACATTTGCACAATTAACAAGAGATTAGCAATTACACTAGATGGGATGCAATAAAACAAGCTATTATTACGCTTGTGTCCTCAACATATGCCACCACAAGTTGTTTACGAATGCACAAAGTAAATAAGTTAATATCAATATAGTTAACACCCGAAAACCGAAGATTCATTTAGATTTGATATTACTGTTGCTTCGCAGCCTCAGCATCCCAAATTAATAGTAATAATACATTTAAAGGTACACATTTAAACCAGAATGCTCTAAAATAAAATAATGTCAAGTGTATACATTTAGAAGCGTAAATTGTATACATCATTGTAATGAACGAAATGAATCTATGCAAATGATGATTTCATTCCGCATAAATTAATATAATTTTTTATTGTGATGTTGAAATAGGGGCACGTGTCTCTAGTTTAATTTCACAACTTAAAAGATTTATATTAAATTATACATACTGACATCATATGCTAAGATTTATTTCGTTTCGTTACATCTAGGCACACAATCTAAGCATCTAAAAGTAGTCCGTTTTAACCATTTTATTTGTAAGCATTCTGGGGTGAATATGCACCCTTTTACGCTGTTGAGTATTTTGAAATTAATTCGAAAGTCAAAGTATTTACAAAATACCAAACAGATTGATTATTACGGTGTAAATTATGTTGCTGTTTTATTCGTATTCTGGGTTAAAAGTGTTAATATTGATAATGTTCGCAATGTGGTATAGCGAACAGAATATGGTAGTGCTGAAATTCAGAACATTCTATTACGTCATACTGCAAAATGCTTCATTCATCACATAAACGGGAAGATAATGCAAAGAATGCCTAGTGGCTACCATACCACTTTCATAATGTAACGCAGAGTTAATAATTGTTGATGATAAGTTTAAAGAAATGTTACAAAAGAATACAATCAAGTTCATATGGATTCTATATATAATAATGGCCTTCCCCCTGACAAAGTGGTTGGCAATGTAATGACACATTAGCAATTCATTATATGTTTGCTAGATATATAAATGACCATTGATTGGGAGACCTAGATAACAGTAATCACAGCACCTATGTTGTGTAGTCAGCATTAGACCATTCAATGTGGAAGTTATGATAAAACAATGCAAGCTGTAAGATAATATTACTATTAGTAAAGCAGGAAGGCGTATGTACCAGGATTTATTAATATCCGATGGATCCATGGAAGATGGAAGTGAAAATCACCCTGTACGTGAACTCCCTTCGGGGAAGCTAACGTCATCAATATTTGAGAACTGACAACTACATGCAGGCAATAGCATGATCGTGTCCATTTTTCCTCAATCAAACAGCCGCTGTGTTCGGCCTCCCCTATACCACCGCCACTCCCATTTGACGTTGCTGTCGGAATGTAGAACGTTTGCGATCTAGCCAGTTCATCGAATAGAGTCACCCTGGAAGGGACTGCGATTATAACAAAATTGATATTGTATTCATCCAAGAAATAAAATAATCCACTCACCCAGAACACGTCTTGCAGTCAGGTCATAAAGTAATTATAGTTAGAACAAAAATAAGCCAATCACGGAAGCATAGGGTTTGTAATTGGACCAATACTGACGGACCATGTCCTCAGTTGTACATACAGTATTGCACGCATTGTAATTATTGACCTAGCCATATCGATGAGAAACAACATCACCACAAAATGTTGCATTGTTACTGCATATGGCCCAACTGCGGGGAAATCACATATCGATCCTTCAAAACTCGATTCCTCTTTGATTAATTGAGCACAACTATCAACATTCCAGCAAGCTGGAAACACTTCCTATGTGGTGATTTCGGATTCAAACTCAGAAAACTAAGCAACACAGAGAGACAAGCAGCACTTGGTTCGTGTATTGGTCATATGGAATGAGAAAACGCGACAGTAATTGAGATGCATTAGCGGCCTTAATTTGCACTCATGGTCAAACACAGCATATATGCACCCATGACATGGCCATTGGCAGGACGCATAGTTGTCAAGAAAGCTATAGCGTCAGAAGTAATCTTTAATCAGATTGACGACATACCGTGCAAGGTGAATACAAAGACATTGTTCCGAGAATAGCGGCATTATGCTGGTACATTCTGACCACACACCAGTAATTGCTCGATTACAGATTAATCTAATGTGCCTCATCTACAAGCGATCGTCAAAACAAATATGCCAGGTCAACTATGATCTCTCAAACCTAACTACCCGAAATGCAATCCAGGCCTCGTTGAGGAAAACAATAATTTGAGCAGATGGCCATGCTTGACTTCACGATTGACATGTTAAACCAAACGAAGCCCTAGGTAAAGTCTTAAAACGTGTGGAGACATCAGCGGCTAAAATACGTAAGCAGCCACGAATACTTACCAAATGAAATTCTATGTTGATGATCTACAGTGTAGTCAGATTATGTTGGCATGCAGTCATCCCCATACATAACGCTGGCCAGTGAGAGCTAATGTAGCGTAGATCGCCCAGTTGGGTATGAACCATCCCAGTTTATCTACGGAACGGCCGGATCTCGGATGCTCTAATGTCGCTCCCCGCTGAGTAGCATAGATAAGCGCGCATAACCAGATAATACATGCTCGTGAGTCCGCGAGATGGCCCATTGTGCATGCGCGTCCATAGGAGTTAGTCTACAGACGCACGTTAGTGTGTGGTGAATGACAAATAGTCTTTGACTGTAGCTGTAATTCTTTGAATACAGGCCCTCATCGATTTTCTTGCTAAGTATCGATAGCAGAATTGAACGAGGAATCCAAAACTGTTTACAGATATACAATCGGTTCAGAGCTGGCTGAGATATTAGAGAATGGCCAGGTACTGTTTTGAACTTCTAACTAAAACAAACCTCGCCATTAGCGCACATGCTTCGTTGGGTGAAGGCCAGCTAATCACGTGGGCAGTACCCGTACCGTGTTTACAACGCGCACACTGACTGGTCGAGGTGCTCTGGTGTGACGTATCCATTTAGTATGAAAGGAGCTACCAAATTCCAATCGACATACAGTTGGGGCGTGGGTCTGGCAAGGAAAAGATGTGTAATACTGCTTACTGTATAGCATCGGTGGGCTGGCCTTGCTAACCCAAAACAGTGCCATTCGGTTTTGAGTTCGAGTCTCTGGAGAACATGCACCGCACCACAAGTTAAGTTTATGGACGCTCCCGTACGATATAACTGGGGGCAAAAATCAAATTCAAAGAAAGTTTCCCCGCTTCCAGCAACTTCAGAGAGACATTCTCTATGCAGTGTATATCATCTTGTGCCGCAAGATATGTATCCTGTATTATTATTACACTCCATATAGCCTTTATATTAAGAATGGCATCATCAATCCGCACCAGAACGGAAATTCCCACCAATGCGTAATTGAACTTTATAATCGGCACATGACTCTTCTTAACCGTTCCTGAGTATGAGCCACATCAGCTAGATCGGCTGGCTAACCACTAAGCAGCGACTATGGAATCGTGCCAGCTTGCACCACACTTATGTGACACTTCGACACCAGTGACGTTTAAGAACATTTGCACCGATGACTAATAGGTGCTCCGCAATATGTATTCACCTGTTTATAATTAGGTACTGATGTATAATAGGGGCTGCAAGGTTGTTTGGGACCTCTACTGTTATATGTATTTATATCTCATTTTCACGTATACAGTGCTGATGACTAACAGTCACCGCAAGCTCGCATGTGACCTCTCTATTTTAACTGTACTGTATAGTTTTGTAATATGGAAGTTGCCATCCAAGTTATTACTTTTTGCTTAGTTAGTTATGTGGTATATCAACAAACATAATTGGATGGCACTTCGCTTAGGTTACACTATACAGCAACAACACACGCACCACCTTGTTTCAACCCTACAGCAACAATCTTTCACTAAGGTCGCTGTTCCTGTTTTCACTAGGAAACATGGCATCCGTCCACTAAACCTAACTATGGTAGCTCAATAGGATAGGTCAAAAGTAGCTAGGGACGACTGCTCCCCAAAGTAGACTTGTTTGTGTAAAGCCTCTTTTCCGAGTGTGGTGGCTCCATTACATTATCCGTACTGGCAGTTTTCATAATTGACCAGTTACCATAAGGCATCCTAATTCAAATATGAGTATGTGTCACTTCCTATGCGCCTCCGATCACCTGGCCTATTAATTGTCTGGATTCCAACGCTGGTTAGGACTGATATAAGAAACCATTGGGGTTTCTTGGCAGTCAGAATCAAAGTGTCGATGACCATGCACTCCCCACAGTATCTCCGGATACTTATTGTCTAAGCCTTTTCGCCAAAGTAGGAATCACTGCGAAAATATAATTAGTGTAGCCTGACCCAGCAGTGCATTCTTTTGGGCAACGTTCCATAATCCTAAAGCAGATGCACGTTACCTCCAATGCGAGGATCTCACATGGCCCACTCGTGAAACGCTAGGTGGCGGATAATGACACAGATCACCATCTAACTTAAAGGTGACTGGGTGTGGCCTTCGACCCCCCCCACGCCTTCACAGGAAGGTCACCATAGTTGAATATACATTTCTTTCTCCCAACCGGAAATATATATGTGCCTTCTAAATGCTTGTGCCATGTGACTTGTCCTTGTCTTCTTATTCGTGGTCATGCTGCGGTATGCAGAGTGATCAATTTTCGATTTTGAACCTACCACCAGATGAGATGTTTGCACACTGTCGGTTTGTGAGGAGATGCTCCATGGCAGTAGTCGAGGTGGGCGTCGAGCATCCTCGCCAGGAAGGCTTCCTCGTTAAATTTGATCTTGTCCCAGGCATAGGCTGTGGCCATTTGGTGGATATGATTTATGTGGAAACACATCCCACCACCCCCGCACACGCAATACCTTCTGATGACAGCTTACCGGAACATCTACACGATTTATATTTGCATGCCTCCGTTGGATTAACGAAATCTCACAAACGTGGTGTACAGCATCTCTTATATAAGTACCAGAATAGATTTTCCTCAGGTGATATGGACCTGGGAGAAACCCATCTGGTATGGCACTCCATAGACATCGGAAATAATCGATGGCATGTGTGGCCAAATGCGTGCCCTACCAGCGCCGTGCTGTTGGCCAACGCCGCACTGCATCATTACACATTAAAATAGTTGGTGCACGGTGGGAGCGAGTGGTTATTGCTGTGCTCTGACCATTCAATATGAGAGATGAACGAAACAAATACATCTTCGTATTACAAGACTATTTTACGAAATGGCGAGAAGCATTTGCTTTGCCAGGCCAAGAGGCAGCCACTCTACCGGAGGTCCTAGCAAGCAATGTGGTCTGACGTTTTGGATTCAATAGACCTTTCACGGCCATGTTGACTACAGAACCACACCTTGACTGTTGTTATTGTGATCTACAGCTCCCATACGTGCTCATGGCATACCGCACTTCAATATATACCAGCACGTGTTATACGCCTGGTCAGTTAATGTTAGGCCATGAGTTAGCCCCGAATTCCTAGGGAAAAGAACTCGCTCTCTCTCTCTCTCTATATGTATGACGCATGCGCCAGCAGATAGAACAAGTGCATAAGCTAGTTAGATCAACTTTATCCACTGTACACCAGCGCCATAAAACCCAGCATGACCACCGTGTAGATGGAGACCCATATGAGATGGGAAAAATTGTTTGGATTCACGATACATGCCATTCTGCAAACGTGCCAAGTAAACTGAGTTATCAGTGTAAAGACACCTATGTAGTAGTAGTAGGTAAGAAGTCTGACGTGACCTACCAAATCTGCGCCTAGGATGGCCTGACCTCAGTCATCCATTTCGATCGGCTTAGACATTGTGTTAGCGGCGACCCAGTGCCTGAGCTTGGGCTGGACGACACACACAACACTGTTACCCAGACCGATGCCTCTTCAGAGACAGGTATTCCCGACATTAGTCCAGTGCCACACGGTGCCAATCCGAGCCCTCACCTACCCAGCCTGGAGTTGGGCGAACATATGACTAACGCTGAGGATGATGACGAGTCACGTACTCATCATCTCCCTCATCGGAGCGGGTCTACTAGTTCTGGTAAACCGTATTTGAAGAACTTTTCGTGCGTGCTGTCCAAGCGGAAGGGTGGAAAAATTATCCCCTCTTCCTCTTTCCACGTCAACCGACTTCATGCTGTTACCCCCCATCATAGCGTTGCCACAAGCAGAGTCTGAAGCGTTCCCAAGCCAGAGTACGTCTTGTGGGGTGGAACATATAATAACTCGCATGAAAGTAGGTAGGTTTGATGAAATCATCGCCGGTTCTAGTCAACAAGGAGGCTGCACAACTCGGTGTACCTCCAGTCGAAGCCATAACATCGCAGTAACACCACGCACCCCACCCCCAAGCAGCGCTCCATCTATATTCTGCACCACCCCACTCCAAACCGCGTCCCTCTTTCCCACACCGAGTTCGAACATCACACGTCCCATGCTCCTCACACTCCACTTGCCCTCTGAAGACTATCATCCTTCAGATATGAGAGAATCTGCTATTTCAGGAAGCGTAGCAGTTGTGGAGGTAGCCTGATCAGTAGACTCTCGGCTCATCTATTCCAGCTACTAAAGAAATTTGACCAAGTACTAACCGTTGTATAATGGGAGATAGTTCGCCCCATCCAAGAAGCACCCCATCCATATGCTTCACCAAGCTCACACCCCTCTCCATAAACAATCAGATCAAACACTAAATACGCAATGTCAGATTCACCAGACACCACTTGCCCTATGGCGTGTTACTATAAAATCCAAAATGCGCGAACACCAACACGACATCGGATATAAATACTATAACAGAAACAGAATACACCCCAATGACATCGACAACATAGTCAGCATCCTTCTATGCTATGTCACCCAGCAACCATATAAGAACTAACATCTGTCTGGTACAAAAGAAAAGGATAGAAACACAATCCGCACTGCAATAAATGTTGTGAACCTGCCGGTTCACCACCAATGTACATATTTTAGCATGAGACTTGGCATAGTCAGCGTGGAATACTGGCTATAGCCCTCTACACGACATAACCAACATACGTCACAGGATTCCCCTATATCTGTTACCACACCATACATGGACCAGAACAAAATGTACCGTCATACGCGGACTTTCACTACAAGGATGCGGTAGCTCTTATATGCAGTGACATATTAATGTCATGAATGTTATCACTTCGCGCCGTAAGGACCATCCCTTACATTGGAAGCGACATCAGCAATACGGATAATAATAAACTACCTCAGATACATGTAATTTCAGACAACTTTATTGAGAGAGCTGGATTGACCGCGGGCTGTCGTCAGTATGTGAATAGGAATTTGCTACCGAAAGCGAAAATCTATAATGGACTGATTCAAGTACGACAGCCTTTAATCCGTCATAAAGACTCGGCCATTACAGAGTGAACCCATTCCAATGTCTGTCAAAGTTATCATCGAATGCACTGCAGCATCAAATCCCTGCTGCAATACATATTTACACCGCATCACAGTCCAAAATGCATCCGTGAAACAATCAACCATGAGTACTTAACACACCTATCAACTTGACAAAAGATACGGATACTCAGGATGATTGCCTCACAAATCGCCAAACAAAGCTTTTGTACTTTTGTATCTGTGGCACACATTTTATGTACTGTATTGTACCAATTGATTTTATGTCTAGGTGCGGTGAGACTAGTCCTTCCTATGGAAGAGGGGTGCTTGGCAGTCTGCCTACCCGGTAAACGCAATCTTGCTTGACATGGTCAGTAACTTGTCGCTTATAAGACATGCATTTGCCTAAACTAAACAAAACAAAATATACATTCAGCTAACTGTTATTCTTTTGATTAAGAACTAGAAAGGTTCTACTGTGTTTAAAAATCATTAATGCACGAGCTGGAACTCCACTAATCAAATCATCAGGAGTGGAATTAAATACCATGCATATTGACAGGCGCGAATAAGAAGCACGCACACGTAGGGTAGCTGTTCGGGAACACCCTCGGGCATTCCAGCCTAAAATTGAAATAGGCAAGTCTATAAACATCAAACTAAAAAACCGACTCATGTTAATTAAAAGGTGAGCCTACACAGGAATAATGATTTTATGTTGATTGGAAACCAGTGATGCAGTAACAATAGGGATGGGGTAAGCGATCTGTCTATTATTATTTGAGTTATTAAATAGTCAAGCAGTTTAAGTTATGTCAACTTGCGGTGAAACCATTACTGAATGGTCTGATGTCACTGGCTGAGGCTCGTGCACTCTCGGAAAGTTCTGATGAGGAACCACCACCTCCTCTTCAAGTTAGAGCAAAACGTGTTCAGTGGTCCGACAAAAACCACGACAACTATCGCCACCACAATCGCCAGCACCGCATCCACCACCGTCAGCTCCAAGATCGTCTCCACCAGTTACAGTACCTCCACACCACGAACGGCCAACATCACCGCAGTCACCGCACTTCAGACATTGTCTGCATCATCATCATCATCAGAGAGTGATATGAACATTTCGGACATCTCCGCAATGCGTACACATCCACTGCACACTGTGTTAGTGGACATTGCAACCCAGTCGTGTTGGAACCTTTTCGGAGCACTCATCTAGAAATTAGCTTATATATGTAAAGTAGGAATTGTCTGATAAGCATTATTACATTGGTTGTGCTATTATTATTATCTTTAACAATATATGTGTTTCTTAGTATTATACCATTTTATAAAATCGAAACCCAGTCCCAAGAATGACCACGCTCATTCTGCGCAGCTATGATACTACACATCTATGCCTCATTATTTATTTGTGTGGATAATTATGTTAGAATTACAACATATGTGGTGTGTGTGCGTGCGTACGTGCGTGCCTGCGTACGTACGTGCGTGCGTGCGTGCGTGCGTGCGTGCGTGCGTGCGTGCGTGCGTGCGTGCGTGCGTGCGTGCGTGCGTGCCTGTGTGTCATATGCTATAAAACATCAACTGTTTATTTTAACTGTACCTAAATGATTATGGTACGTTGGAGCCTGAGCGTTCTCGGATGGGGAATAATTACTCATCACAAGAGAACGTCTTCGCTAGGTATTGTTTTAGCAAAATCATGTATTGAAATTAAAAGTTCGCATGCCCCGCATGGAACAAAATAAACCAAAAAAGGCCTGGATAAATAAAAACCAGGCCAAAAATCAAAATGAAAAGTATGCCTCCCTCCCCAACTCTTTGCACGTATATGTGCCTCTATCTCTTATGAATACGCACCTCAAGCATCACTCTATCCTATCAGCTATGCTATGCGCCTAACTGAGAATTCAATAATTCTCACCTAGTGTACACCCTGTGGCAATCGATGCACGATGTTTTATCATTTGGCCCATGTCCCAAGCTAGGAGGGGGTGGTGTGGTGCGGATTAACCAGCCGGAAATGAGCCATTCCTGTGTATCTGGGTACAGAACGGTCAGATCTGGGACGTTCCAAACTCGCCCCTTCGTTAGAATGATTAGTGCGTATAGCCCTATTCGAGAGGCTCATAATATTAGTCCATGAGATGGCCCATTGCGCATGCACAGCCATGCCAGATAGCTTTCATACATGCGTTAGCGTGTGGAGAATGACAGCTTATAAATATTTCTGACCTGTAACTGTAATTTCTTAAATACATGCCATCCACGCTTTTCTTGGTAAGACTCGATACCAGAATTGAACGAGGAATCGAAAACTGTTTACATATTTAAAATCAGCTCAGAACTGACCGAGATATCAGAGAATATTTAGGCACTATTTTGAGCTCCCATCTAAAATAAACCTCACCATTAGCGCACGTGCTTGGTATTGTGAAGGCCAGCTAATAACTTGGTCAGCACCCGTACCTTGTATACGATATGTTCACTGATTGGCTGAGACGTCCTGGTGTGACGCCACCAGTTAGTATAAAAGGAGGTCCCAAATTCAAATTGACAGACAGTTGGGCGTGGGTCTGCTAGAGACAAAACACCGTTTAGTACTGCTTACTGTATAGCATCCGTGGTCTACCCTGCTAACATGAAACAGTGCTCAGTTTTGAGCCGGGTATCTGGAGAACATGCACTGCACCGCAAGTTACGTTTTTGGAAGCTCCCGATTGATATCAGCAGGGGCAATAAACTAATTAAAGAAAGGTTTTCCAACTTCCAACAACTTCAGAGAAACATTCTCTGCGGTGCGGCCTTTTGGCCGTAAAGTAGAATCTAAAAACCAATATGTAGGACGTGTGGTATTCGATGATATCACGCCAGATCTGCCATACCATGCTGAAAAAGTGGTACTTCAAACTGTGCACATGTCTAGTGTGCAAAATTAACATTTTAGACCGCAGTCCAGATAAGGACAGTGCTTTATGCACTGCATGGGCCATGCAGTGTGTATCATCTTGTGCCGCAAGATATGTATCCTGTATCAATATAACTTTCATTTTATCCTTTAGAAAAGGTATTTTTAATCAGCACTAATATGGAACTTCTGGTCTCCACTTGATTAACGTTATAAGCAGTGTGTGACTATCTACTAGCCATCCGAAGTGAGTTCTCTTCACCATTCCTTAGTATGATCCGCATCGGCTAGATCGTCTGCAGCTAACTAACCAGCAGTGACAAACGAATTATGTCAGCTCGCGCCACACACATGTGATATTTTAGAACATTTGCACCAATGACTAATAGGTGCTCCGAAATATGTATTTGACTGCTTTCCAGTAGGTACCGACGAACAATAGATACCGCAAGGTCGTTTGAGACCTTTACTGTTATTGTCATTTATGCATCATTTTTCACTCTAAAGGTACTGATGACTAACACGCACCACAAGCTCGGATGTGACCTTTATTATCATTTTACTGTATATACTTATTTTATTTGTAAAGTGCTGATGCCTAACAGGCACTGCAAGGTCGGATATGATCTCGTTATTATGACTGTATTGTATAGTTATGTAATATGGCAGTTGCCATCCAAGTTAATGCATTCTGCGTAGTTAGATATATAGTATTTCTGCAAAAATACTTGATCCAAATTCGGCTTAGGTTATACTATACACCAAGTTTCTCACCTACAGCAACACTTTTTCACTAAGGTCGCTGTTCATATGTTTTCACTCGCGAGCATGACATGCGGCCACTAAACCTAAATATGATAGCTCGGTAGGATGGGTTTAAAAGTCGCTAGGTATGACTACTCTAAAGGAGACTTGTTTGTGTAAAGCCTCTTTTCCGAGTACAGCGGCTCCGTTACATCATGCACACCGTCAGGTTTTCATAATTGGCCTTCTACCTTAGGTCCACCTAAATTTGAGTAGTTGTCTCTTCCTACGCTTCTCTGGCCACCTGTCCTATTAATTGTCTGGACACCCTACGCCACGTTGGTTAGGACTGATCATAGAAACGATTGCGGTTTCTTTGCGGTCAGAACCAAAGTGTTGATGACGACTCACTTGCCCCTGTATCTTCGGATACCTATAAGCTAAGCCATTTTGCCAAAGTAGGAATAACTGCGAAAATATAATTATGATAGCAGTGCATTCTTTAATCTAAAGCAGATACACGTTAGCTCCAGGGAGCGGATCTCATATAGTCTTCTCTCGAAATGCTAGGTAGTGGTTAAAGACACAGGTCGCCAACTAACTCAATGGTGACTGGGTGCAGCCTTCACAGGAAGGTCACCATAGGTGGTTATCTGTTTCATTCATCGCACTGTAAATAGGTATGTGCTTCTAAAACGCTTGTGTAATGTGGCTTGTCCTTGTCTTGTTATTTGGGGTCGTGTTGCGGTATGCGGGGGGATCGCTGTTCGATTGTGAAACTGCCACCAGATGACATGTTTGCATGCTGTTGATTTGAGGTGGATGCTCCATGGCGGTACCCGATATGAGCCTCGAGCATCCTCACCAGGAAGGCTTTCTCGTTAAAGTTAAATAAGCTCTAATCCACTTGCAACCTAAACATTACATGTTTGGAACTAATAACTAACTATTAATTTAGATCCATTTGAGAAGACCCACAGAAATAAAGTGCCAACTGCTAAATCAATAAGGTGACAGTGTTGAATTCTTCGGAACTCATCAACCCCACTTCCACATAAAACAGCGTGCATCCATATAGCCAATAATTATACTAGGTTGATTCGTTTTCTCACTCTTAGCTTTGTTTGAATAGGAGAGTGGCCCTTTTTGCCACATCTCCTCCTCTGCTTCAGCATAGTAGGGATTTTCCTGTGATGGATGCCGGCACGAGACACTTTCCTCATGCGGCCACAAATCATTTGAATCAAAGTGTCGATGACCACGCACTCCCCTAAGTATCTCCGGATACTTATTAGCCAAACCTTTTTGCCAAAGTAGGAATCACTGCGAAAATATAATTATTGTAGCCTGACCCAGCAGTGCATTATTTTGGGAGACCTTGCATAATCCTAAAGCGGGTAAACGTTAGCTCCTGGGACGGGATCTCACATGGGCCTCTCTCGAAATGCTAGGTGATGGATAAAGACACTGATCACCATCTAGCTCTGCGGTGACTGGGTGTGGCGTTCGAGCAGTCCACACCTTCACAGGAAGCTCACCATAGCTGGATATCTGTTTCTTTCTCCCCACCACAAATAGATATGCACTTTCTAAATGTTTGTGTAATGTGACTTGTCATTGTCTTCTTATTCATGGTCATGCTGCGGTATGTGGAGAGATCACTTTTCGATTCTAAAACTACCACCATGTGGCATGTTTGCATGTTGTCGGTCTGAGAGGAGATGCTCCACAGAGGTATCTGAGCGGGGAGTCGAGCATCCTCGCCAGGAAGGTTTTCTCGTTAAAGTTAAATAAGCTCTAATCCACTTGCGGCCTGAACATTACATGTTTGGAACTAATAACTAACTGTTTGGTTAGATCCATTTGAGAAGGCCCACAGAAATACAGCGGCAAATACTAAATCAGTATCTTTAACTCACATAAGGTCACGATGCTGAATTCCTCGGGAATCTTCCACCCCATCTTCACGTAAATCAGTGTGCAACCCAATAACCAATAATTACACTAGGTTGATTCATTTTCTCACTGTTAACATTGTTTGAATAGGAGAGCGGCCCTTTTTACCGCATCTCCTCCTCTGCTTCGGCACTATAGGCATTTTCATATGATAGAGGTCTGCGCGAGGCACTATCCTCTCGCAACCCAAAACTAATTGGCCAGTCTGAGGCAAATATAGTTCATATTAAACCAGCTAATGTAGCCCACGCTAGGACCCTCCTTTACAGAGATACCTTACATAATATACAGATCAGAGATCGATGAGGTATCTCTGCCGAGATACAGAACAGACAATACCATTCCGTTTTTACATACTTATCTACCTCAGCAGCAAATGAGTATGATTGTTTGCCAGCTTTTACACATATTTATTATGTCTCACTTCTAAATCAAAATGAACTGACACACCGGTGACACTAACAGCTGGGATGAAACGGTGCAGTCCAACTTCTGCGCCAATGGTCGCATGGACCTACTGGAATGTGATCGTTCCACCAACTCTAGAGGTCGGTCTTTGTGGACACCAGAGAGACGTAGTCATCATCCGATATCCCCGAGACCAGTTAACCAGCATTACCGGTCTGACGCACTGTATCGGTATGGTACTGATGTACAAGATGATTATAAGGAGCAGCGCGTACCCCTGGAGGCTACATGAATGAATACCTCACCGGTTGGCCTAGGATGTGTGCGTGACGTCACTCGGGTACTCAATGCCACCATACATCTGTACCTATTATGGCAGTCCTCTATAGTAGGCTATCATTACTGGATGTGTTAGAAATCAAAGTCGAGAGCTGGTGTCTGCCAGTCAGCATCGCGAGAGCTGGTGTCTCATGAGCATATACTATGCTATCAAGCTGACTATGCTAACTTTTAGATTTTAGATTGTATACACTTTCTCATAAACGACCTAAAAATATTACGGGTACGTCTTTTGAATCCCAGGCCGATTGAAAATATGTTAAGCCTATTGGAACCGCGACATCTTCAGGTTTGGAGAACTGCCTTCAAAACCCTTCTATGCCATGTAGTAATGAATATATCCCGGAAATGGGAAATGGCTGGCATGCCAGGCGATAATGCGGCTAGTCAATATAAACAAAGACCCTGATTCACTCAATGTGTGAGGGAGAAGTCACGTGACGGACGATTGTTCGTGGTGTTAGCGTAGTCGACTGGTAATCAGCTTGGCAGCATTTAGCCAGGTGATCAGCTGGCGGACAAGCAATTGGTCGAAACATATGCAATCTCCTTCACTCCTCATTGCCTCTCTCCACCCAGCTGTAATGCGGGGAACAAGTGTAAACACTGGGGAAGTTAGTAATAAAGGACTGAAATATAAACCAGCCTAGCTATGGTGTGAATGGGACCTCAACTCACGGATTCAATCGACGCCAATCAAACCAGTACCTTTCTAAAATCAATACGAATACTGTATTCTGCGCTGGGTACAACTAGGTAAAGTATGCATCTGTCTTAAATATTTATGGTTCCATGTCGAAGATCTATGTTGCTCTTTGTTTGTTCCTAGTAAATACCTAATCATTTTTCATGACCCAATAGTACGGCATTAGGCACTAAACTGACGATTCTGGTTCTCCCGCTACCGACCATCTTTGAAACGTCCAGTCTGTACTAGGGTTTCGAGGGGCAACTCTAACCCATGTCACACATAGTGCCCACTGCACTACTATTTTGAGGAAGTGCATAGGGTGCACTTTATGTGATTGTTTGCTGCTCTGTATGCGTCTCTGCTGTTGGTTCTAATGGGGCTTGCCGCTTTTCCACTGAATTGTCTATTGTTGCACCTTTTGGTGTAGCTCGGTAGTCTGATACAGAACTCCATGACATTATGTATTGCTAGATTTCCTTGCACCATATCTTCTACCGCCACTCCAACAATCACTTCAACAGGCGATTCAACATCCATACCAGCTAGCACAACCAGCGGAAAATACCCCACCACCTACCTAATTGAATGTATACCCCAAGACTCGACAATTATGGATTATACGATTAATCCATAGCATGAATATTGAAAAATATGATTATCCCACATACTATCCACCAAGAGGACTGCCACATTATACATGACAGTGTGTCCTACCTACTGAGTATGCTGGAGAAACCGCGTGGGAGAATTTTTGCTGCCAGTTCACCATACTATCGGAATTCAATGACTCGACAGAGAACACAAAGGGAGTAAATCTGGCATCCTGGCTCAAAAGATAATCTCTACAAGTGCTTCCTGACGTAAAGTGCATGAGAATCCTGCATACAATGTACTATGCCACATTAGAAGAACGATTTGTTGGGGCAGGAAGAAGCAGAGAATAGTCACCTCCTGATTCACTCAATACGATGGAGCTGAAGGAACTAGCAAGTGAGGCCAGAAGAGGAATTGTGGATCCAAAGAGCAAGGTCTACACGAGTCAAGCCATAGACCACAGCACCGACCAGTCAGCCTGCTACACCTCAGCTATATGAGCAAGTAGAACAGCTCGATACGTGTATGCCAGAGTTAAATGGTACTATGACTCTTCCTCAAGATGCCATTTCTCGGATATCTGTTTGACCCAATTCCATACCTAGAAATAATAAAATGTCACCAAATACTGCCCAGGGCCCTCCCGCGCATGCGTGCCATCCTGCTCAGTATCCTCGTCGCCCCAATGACAAATGCTTCTACTGTCCTAGTACTGGACAATATATTACCAATTGCTCAAATAAGCAAACTCATAACAATCCATCGCATTCGACAGCCAACCTTGATTTGCTGCCCAACTATCATACTGGAGAGATTCAGACCCAGTGCGAGGCTGCTCAGCAAAGTCAGCATGAGCCCGCTTCACAGACTCAACAGTAATAATTCCAGCACGAGCCTGCTCAAGATTACCAGTAACAGCCAGTGCTTCCAGAGTACGTAGAGATCGCAGGAATGGCTTGCTTCTCAATTGAAAGAGATTGATATGTCATTCAGCAGATTGTGGTGACTGACATCGCCATCGATACAGATGTTGACTTCCTAAAGAGTTGCGGAGCCATGGTACATTTCCCCAGTCAAGACACAGAAATAACTGGTAGGCATATACTAATTCTAGATACATATTCTATTCATCATATCACATGCGTTCGCATATTCTATCAACAGCTGCTACAATTGGGCTGGACAGTAAGAGGTCCCAGGAGCTACGGCTCAGAATAATGGGATACAAACACAGGATACTGGAAAGTGGCATTGAATATAGGACAGAAGCCGATTCACTATGTCCGTGATGGTTGACTTCTATCTCCGAACACCCTCGGATGCAACATTTGTTTAAATCTAAGTACAATTGCAACAGGTGTGCAGCTCTAAAGCACCATTGAATAAATGGTACATGTCACATCAACCATCTACGAAATATTATAAATGATCGCAGTAGAGGCATTAACGACCATCAATCAATTTAGTTATAGATATTCAACATCGTACCTACATATTTATCTTTCAATTTAGATGTTGGTCGCCATGATTCAAATATATTACAGTACGTTAAAAAGTGGGTGGGGCGTTGTTGGATATTGATCCGTCTCTTAGAGAATAAGAACGTCTACCAGGAACCTGGCCATGAATTTATCCTAGCACATAACAAAAGACTATGTTCTCTACTCACCCGTCGATCAGCACGAGGTGAAATCGATAAAAGAGAGCAAATCCAATCACAGTGGATAGCATCAGCGCAGCTTGCGTTGACGTCACATCAGGCAGACACAATATGGGAAAGATACGTATCAGACCATCATATCAGATATCATTTACACAAAGTTCTCTATTAACCCCGCTTTTGTCAATAGCGCCTCGAAGCGTGCACAATTATATTTATATCAATTAACCCTTTAATTATGGTCAGGATTTTTCAAGAAATTTATAATTTTCACAATAAAATTTACAAAAATAACATGCTGCTGGCGGGCAAATAGGCATTACTCAAGGCCACTACAGGAGCTGCTTTTTGGCCAGCTTGACCATGAAAATGATCTGGAAAATCCAGTTTTTTCTTAGCTAGTGTCTATTTTCCGGCTGAGAGAAGACTATTTTTGAAAATTTATCCCTGGAGTGACTAGTCATTCTAGTTGTAAATTTTCAAAAATCATATTCTATTGGATGAGCAAATCGGCATTTCTCATGACCACTACATAGTCCGTTTTTGGCGGTCTTGGCCATTAAAGAGTTACGTTAACACATGAAGGGTTATGGGCACCAATGATCTTATTTTAAAAAGTAGACATACAAACCCGTAACTATGAACAGAACCTCTATGCAGATATTCGTATACGCAAATGTCACGTTTTGCAAACATTTTAAATTTAGAATTTGAATATTCAAACAATTTTCCTCAGGATGCATTAAGTCAGGCGAATAGTAGTTTAGATATGGCATTGCATCTGCCAAACAATAATGATATCTAAATCAGTTTCAGTTATGCTGTGTAATAAGTACGCCTAAAGTACCGTCTTCTTCTCTCCAGTTTGGTATACTACTTCCCGGTTTACAATAAACAATGTATATTGAACTATGTTTCCACAACTTTAATGGCTATAGAACCGATGGAGTGCATTGCGGTGTCATAGCTTCAGAACACACACGTCATTATTACATCTTGATAAACATCTAGGCGAACCTATGAGTAGAGATTCGAATAGGTGCCTACATGGTAGATATGCTAAATCATTCAGTACAGCTCAGATGATAGATGTAGACGTTTTACATAGAGTTTTGATGATATTCTTTCTCATTTCTCTTGAGCTCATGAAATACACAAATGGATTGACCACACTGTTCAGGTAGCAGAAATGCACTGAATACACAAGTAGTGGCACATGAAATGATCTAAATGGATAGCCCAGTACCAAGTGAGAGGAGCCATGAAGAAACCGAGGTAAAACTGAGAGAAGGAAGAGGGCAATGATGATAGACACTGTCCTAGCGCTCGTACAACGTCGTACTTGGTCCGTTAGATTGGAGTTTCCGGATACTCTCCATTGTTTCATTATATGAAAGATCGCTATCAGAACGGCTGGAAAAACAATTTGAAGTACGATTGCAACGCCTTCCCTCAATTCTACATCGCCATGGTAATTGCACACACCCACTATTATATCTCCAACACGAAAAGGATATGCTCTTGAGATAATGAATAATGGTACTGAGGTACATGCAGCAATGAACCACAAAGTCATGGCACACCTCAACATGCATGCGCTTGTTATCCTGACTTTGGCAGCTATAGGTTTTGTGAGTTGATAAAACCTGACACCAGATAATAACATTAAGTGACATATACTTGCCTTGTATGCAGTCGACATTGAAAACGATGCAATCCGGCAGAAACTGTCAACTGCACCTGGACAAGTTGCTACAATCACGGGAAATACAAACATTCCCAATATAGCCGCCCAGAAGCAGGTCAAAAGATCACACACGCCTAAACTGGTAAGCAAGGTAAACACTGGAATCCGATATTTTCTAGACTTTATCAGGTAGACTAACAGAATAATGTTGACCATCGTTCCAAATCCAAACAAAAGGACAGAATATGATTTGTGAACTATGACTTCTAATGTGTAATAATACTTCAAGAAAGGAATTAAGAGAATATCCGCAGCAGAACATACATTTGAAATGTTCCTCTCTGATTCTGGTATCGATACATTGATTCCTGACGAGGTGGTCATGTCCTTCAGATATGGTGAAACCAATTCGTCAGATGAATTGAGAATCTATTCTTCTTCTTCCCACTTACGAAATTAAATGTGGTCTTTCAATTTTCTTTTGTGTAAATGTACAAGCGTACTTATACATTATTTGGTTTAAGATGACTTTAATAATTTAACCGATAGAGAGTTGACCCATATAAAGACTATCACGCCTCGTGAAGCATATGTTTAATTAGTTTTGGATTATTGTCGGTAATAGCTTCTACGATGACAATAACGTCCGCCACTCAATACCTTAACACTTACCACTCTGGTGTCAACATTTTACATCTTCAAATTAAATTAAAACATGACAGCACCATCTCCCACCAAATTGGTTTAAAAATGAACACCAGTTTCTTTGATAGTGATGCAGTAAAAGACAGAATATTGACATCAGAGTGGTAGGGGTTAAAAAAGAAGCCAGTTTTGGCTATGCCCCGGCCAATCTCCAGCCAAGCTCCAGACACGCTTTGCCCGTTTTCGGATCAATCGACCCCTGCAATCTCTGAAGCTTAATTTCCTGAAGACTATGCACGTGTGCCGTTTATTATTTTGAAACTAATTTGACTGGCTTCTATTGCTGCCTATGCCAGCAGCATCGCCGAGTCAAATCAGTTTTTAAATATTCAACAGAATGTGTATCAAATAATAAAGATATACAATTCGTACAACATGACGGGCTATTAAGCGCTTATGGCGTATTACATCTCATCATTCATGACGTAATCGATTGTCACACCAGCCTACGTGCGACGGT